>ONZH01001576.1:0-22561 GCA_900303285.1 Rhinella marina
GACACCTCTCTCTATAGTTACTGGTGAAAGTGTTATCTGGACGACACTTCTCTCTATAGTTACTATGGTGATGGGTGTTCGGGGGCGACACGACACCTTCTCTCTATAGTTACTATGGTGATGTTACGGGGCGACACCTTCTCTCTATAGTTATGGGAAAGTGTTATCGGGGGCGACATTCTCTCTAATAGTTACTATGGTGAAAGTGTTTATGGGGGACACCTTCTCTCTAGTTATATGGTGAAAGTGTTATGGGGAGACACTTCTCTCTATAGTTTACTATGGTGAAAGTGTTATCGGGGGACACCTTCTCTCTCTATGGTGAGTGTTTCTCTCTATAGTTATATGTGAAAGTGTTACTCGGGGGCGACACCTTCTCTCTATAGTTACTATGGTGAAAGTGTTACGGGGCGACACCTTCTCTCTATAGTTACTATGGTGAAGTGTTATCGGGGACGACACTTCTCTCTATAGTTACTATGGTGAAAGTGTTACGGGGCGACACCTTCTCTCTATAGTTACTATGGTGAAAGTGTTATTCGGGTGAAAGTGTTATCGACACCTTCTCTCTATAGTTACTATGGTGAAAGTGTTATCGGGGGCGACACCTTCTCTCTCTATAGTTACTATGGTGAAAGGTTACACCTTCTCTCTATAGTTACTATGGTGAAAGTGTTATCGGGGACACACTTCTCTCTATAGTTACTATGGTGAAAGTGGTTTATCGGGGACGACACCTTCTCCTATAGTTACATGGTGAAAGTGTTATCGGGGGACACCTTCTCTCTATAGTTATATGGTGAAAGTGTTATAGGGACGACACCTTCTCTCTATAGTTACTATGGTGAAAGTGTTATCGGGGGCGACACCTTCTCTCTATAGTTACTATGGTGAAAGTGTTTATCGGGGTCGACAACTTCTCTCTATAGTTACTATGGTGAAGTGTTATCGGGGGCGACACCTTCTCTCTATAGTTACTATGGTGAAAGTGTTATGGGGCGACACTTCTCTCTATAGTTACTATGGTGAAAGTGTTATCGGGGGCGACACTTCTTCTATAGTTACTATGGTGAAAGTGTTATCCGGGGGCGACACCTTCTCTCTATAGTTTACTATGGTGAAAGTGTTACGGGGGACACCTTCTCTCTATAGTTACTATGGTGAAAGTGTTACCGGGGACGACACCTTCTCTCTATAGTTAGGTTACTATGGTGAAGTGTTATGGGGGCGACACCTTCTCTCTATAGTTACTATGGTGAGGGTGTTACGGGGAGCACCTTCTCTCTATAGTTACTATGGTGAAAGTGTTACGTTCTCTCTATAGTTACTATGGTGAAGTGTTCGGGGGACACCTTCTCTCTATAGTTACTATGGTGAAAGTGTTACCGGGGGCGACACCTTCTCTCTATAGTTACTATGGTGAAAGTGGTTTCTCTCTATAGAAGTGAAAGTGTTCGGGGGCGACACCTTCTCTCTATAGTTACTATGGTGAAAGTGTTATCGGGGGCGACACCTTCTCTCTATAGTTACTATGGTGAAAGTGTTATCGGGGGCGACACCTTCTCTCTATAGTTACATGGTGAAAGTGTTATCGGGGGCGACACTGTACTCGGGGCGACACCTTCTCTCTATAGTTACTAATGGTGAAAGTGTTTCGGGGGCGACACCTTCTCTCTAATAGTTACTATGGTGAAAGTGTTATCGGGGCGACACCTTCTCTCTACACCTTGTTACTAAGTGTTATCGGGGCGACACCTTCTCTCTATAGTTCATGGTGAAGTGTTATCGGGGACGACACCTTCTCTCTATAGTTACTATGGTGAAGTGTTATCGGGGGCGACACTTCTCTATAGTTACTATGGTGAAAGTGTTTACCGGGACACTTCTCTCTATAGTTATATGGTGAGTGTTATCGGGGGACGCACTTCTCTCTCTATAGTTTACTATGGTGAAAGTGTTATCGGGGACACCTTCTCTCTATAGTTACTATGGTGAAAGTGTTATCGGGGGCGACACTTCTCTCTATAGTTACTATGGTGAAAGTGTTACGGGGGCGACACCTTCTCTCTATAGTTACTATGGTGAAGTGTTATCGGGGGCGACACCTTCTCTCTATAGTTACTATGGTGAAAGTGTTACGGGCGACACCTTCTCTCTATAGTTACTATGGTGAAAGTGTTATCGGGGGCGACACCTTCTCTCTATAGTTACTATGGTGAAAGTGTTATCGGGGACGACACCTTCTCTCTATAGTTACTATGGTGAAAGTGTTATCGGGGGCACACTTCTCTCTATAGTTACTATGGTGAAAGTGTTATCGGGGCGACACCTTCTCTCTATAGTTACTATGGTGAAAGTGTTATCGGGGCGACACCTTCTCTCTATAGTTACTATGGTGAAAGTGTTATCGGGGGCGACACCTTCTCTCTATAGTTACTATGGTGAAAGTGTTATCGGGGCGACACCTTCTCTCTATAGTTACTATGGTGAAAGTGTTATCGGGGCGACACCTTCTCTCTATAGTTTACTATGGTGAAAGTGTTATCGGGGGCGACACCTTCTCTCTATAGTTACTATGGTGAAAGTGTTATCGGGGGCGACACCTTCTCTCTATAGTTACTATGGTGAAAGTGTTATCGGGGGCGACACCTTCTCTCTATAGTTACTATGGTGAAAGTGTTACGGGGGCGACACCTTCTCTCTATAGTTACTATGGTGAAAGTGTTACCGGGGGCGACACCTTCTCTCTATAGTTACTATGGTGAAAGTGTTATCGGGGGCGACACTTCTCTCTATAGTTACTATGGTGAAAGTGTTATCGGGGGCGACACCTTCTCTCTATAGTTACTATGGTGAAAGTGTTATCGGGGGCGACACCTTCTCTCTATAGTTACTATGGTGAAAGTGTTACGGGGGCGACACCTTCTCTCTATAGTTACTATGGTGAAAAGTGTTATCGGGGCGACACCTTCTCTCTATAGTTACTATGGTGAAAGTGTTATCGGGGCGACACCTTCTCTCTATAGTTACTATGGTGAAAGTGTTATCGGGGGCGACACCTTCTCTCTATTAGTTACTATGGTGAAAGTGTTTATCGGGGCGACACCTTCTCTCTATAGTTACTATGGTGAAAGTGTTTCGGGGCGACACCTTCTCTCTATAGTTACTATGGTGAAAGTGTTATCGGGGCGACCACCTTCTCTCTATAGTTACTATGGTGAAAGTGTTATCGGGGGCGACACCTTCTCTCTATAGTTACTATGGTGAAGTGGTTATCGGGGCGACACCTTCTCTCTATAGTTACTATGGTGAAAGTGTTATCGGGGACGACACCTTCTCTCTATAGTTACTATGGTGAAAGTGTTATCGGGGCGACACCTTCTCTCTATAGTTACTATGGTGAAAGTGTTACGGGGACGACACCTTCTCTCTATAGTTACTATGGTGAAAAGTGTTATCGGGGCGACACTTCTCTCTATAGTTACTATGGTGAACAGTGTTATCGGGGGCGCACCTTCTCTTATAGTTACTATGGTGAAAGTGTTATCGGGGCGACACCTTCTCTCTATAGTTACTATGGTGAAAGGGTGTTATCTGGGGGGCGACACCTTCTCATCTATAGTTACTATGGTGCAAAGTGTTATCGGAGGCGACACCTTCTCCTCTATAGGTTACTATGGTGAAAGTTGTTATCGGGGGCGGACACCTTCTCTCTATTAGTTACTATGGTGAAAGTGGGTAATCGGGGGGGGCGACAACCCCCTTCCTTCCCTCTCTAATAGTTACTATGGTGAAAGTGTTATCGGGGGCGACAACCTTCTCTCTATAGTTACTATGGTGAAAAGTGTTATCTGGGGCTGACACCTTTCTCCTATAGTTACTATGGTGAGGGTGTTATCGGGGGCGACACCTTCTCTCTATAGTTACTATGGTGAAAGTGTTATCTGGGGACGACACCTTCTCTCTATAGTTACTATGGTGAAAGTGTTATCGGGGACGACACCTTCTCTCTATAGTTACTATGGTGAAAGTGTTATCGGGGGCGACACCTTCTCTCTATAGTTACTATGGTGAGGGTGTTACGGGGACGACACCTTCTCTCTATAGTTACTATGGTGAAAGTGTTATCGGGGCGACACCTTCTCTCTATAGTTACTATGGTGAAAGTGTTATCGGGGGCGACACCGTTCTCTCTATATACTATGGTGAAGTGTTATTCGGGGCGACACCTTCTCTCTCTATAGTTACTATGGTGAAAGTGTTTATCGGGGGACGACACCTTCTCTCTATAGTTACTATGGATGTGAAAGTGATTATCGGGGGCGACACCTTCTCTCTATAGTTACTATGGTGAAAGTGTTATCGGGGGCGACACCTTCTCTCTATAGTTACTACTATGGTGAAAGTGTTATCGGGGGGCGACACCTTCTCTCTATAGTTACTATGGTGAAAGTGTTACGGGGGCGACACCTTCTCTCTATAGTTACTATGGTGAAAGT
This sequence comes from Rhinella marina, assembly GCA_900303285.1. NCBI lineage: Eukaryota > Metazoa > Chordata > Amphibia > Anura > Bufonidae > Rhinella > Rhinella marina. The sequence goes on from ONZH01001576.1 coordinate 4,500, forward strand.
GTTATCGGGGGCGACACCTTCTCTCTATAGTTACTATGGTGAAGTGTTATCGGGGGCGACACCTTCTCTCTATAGTTACTATGGTGAAAGTGTTACCGGGGACGACACCTTCTCTCTATAGTTACTATGGTGAAAGTGTTATCGGGGACGACACCTCTCTCTATAGTTACTATGGGAAGTGTTACGGGGGACACCTTCTCTCTATAGTTACTATGGTGAAAGTGTTATCGGGGGCCGACACCTTCTCTCTATAGTTACTATGGTGAAAGTGTTATCGGGGGCGACACCTTCTCCTATAGTTACTATGGTGAAAGTGTTATCGGGGGACGACACCTCTCTCTATAGTTACTATGGTGAAAGTGTTATCGGGGGCGGACACCTTCTCTCTAATAGTTACTATGGTGAAAAGTGTTATCGGGGGCGACACCTTCTCTCTATAGTTACTATGGTGAAAGTGTTATCGGGGGACGACACCTTCTCTCTATAGTTACTATGGTGAAAGTGTTATCGGGGGCGACACCTTCTCTCTATAGTTACTATGGTGAAAGTGTTATCGGGGGCGACACCTTCTCTCTATAGTTACTATGGTGAAAGTGTTATCGGGGGCGACACCTTCTCTCTATAGTTACTTATGGTGAAAGTGTTATCGGGGGCGACACCTTCTCTCTATAGTTACTATGGTGAAAGTGTTATCGGGGGCGACAGCCTTCTCTCTATAGTTACTATGGTGGAAAGTGTTATCGGGGACGACACCTTCTCTCTATAGTTACTATGGTGAAAGTGTTATCGGGGCGACACCTTCTCTCTATAGTTACTATGGTGAAAGTGTTATCGGGGACGACACCTTCTCTCTATAGTTACTATGGTGAAAGTGTTATCGGGGGCCCTTAGTTGGGAAGTTACGGGCGACACCTTCTCTCTATAGTTACTATGGTGAAAGTGTTATCGGGGGCGACACCTTCTCTCTATAGTTACTATGGTGAAAGTGTTATCGGGGCGACACCTTCTCTCTATAGTTACTATGGTGAAAGTGTTATCGGGGGCGACACCTTCTCTCTATAGTTACTATGGTGAAGTGTTATCGGGGGCGACACCTTCTCTCTATAGTTACTATGGTGAAAGTGTTATCGGGGACGACACCTTCTCTCTATAGTTACTATGGTGAAAGTGTTATCGGGGGCGACACCTTCTCTCTATAGTTACTATGGTGAAAGTGTTACCGGGGGCGACACCTTCTCTCTATAGTTACTATGGTGAAAGTGTTATCGGGGGCGACACCTTCTCTCTATAGTTACTATGGTGAAAGTGTTATCGGGGGCGACACCTTCTCTCTATAGTTACTATGGTGAAAGTGTTATCGGGGACGACACCTTCTCTCTATAGTTACTATGGTGAAAGTGTTATCGGGGGCGACACCTTCTCTCTATAGTTACTATGGTGAAAGTGTTATCGGGGGCGACACCTTCTCTCTATAGTTACTATGGTGAAAGTGTTATCGGGGGCGACACCTTCTCTCTATAGTTACTATGGTGAAAGTGTTATCGGGGGCGACACTTCTCTCTATAGTTACTATGGTGAAAGTGTTATCGGGGCGACGAACCTTCTCTCTATAGTTACTATGGGTGAAAGTGTTATCGGGGCGACACCTTCTCTCTATAGTTACTATGGTGAAAGTGTTATCGGGGCGACACCTTCTCTCTATAGTTACTATGGTGAAAGTGTTATCGGGGCGACACCTTCTCTCTATAGTTACTATGGTGAAAGTGTTATCGGGGGGCGACACTTCTCTCTATAGTTACTATGGTGAAAGTGTTACGGGAGGCGACACCTTCTCTCTATAGTTACTATGGTGAAAGTGTTATCGGGGACGACACCTTCTCTCTATAGTTACTATGGTGAAAGTGTTATCGGGGGACGACACCTTCTCTCTATAGTTACTATGGTGAAAGTGTTATCGGGGGCGACACCTTCTCTCTATAGTTACTATGGTGAAAGTGTTATCGGGGACGACACCTTCTCTCTATAGTTACTATGGTGAGGGTGTTATCGGGGGCGACACCTTCTCTCTATAGTTACTATGGTGAAAGTGTTATCCGGGGGCGACACCTTCTCTCTATAGTTACTATGGTGAAAGTGTTACCGGGGGCGACACCTTCTCTCTATAGTTACTATGGTGAAAGTGTTATCGGGGCGACACCTTCTCTCTATAGTTACTATGGTGAAAGTGTTATCGGGGCGACACCTTCTCTCTATAGTTACTATGGTGAAAGTGTTACTCGGGGCGACACCTTCTCTCTATAGTTACTATGGTGAAAGTGTTATCGGGACGACACCTTCTCTCTATAGTTACTATGGTGAAAGTGTTATCGGGGGCGACACCTCTCTCTCTATAGTTACTATGGTGAAAGTGTTATCGGGGGCGACACCTTCTCTCTATAGTTACTATGGTGAAAGTGTTATCTGGGGCGACACCTTCTCTCTATAGTTACTATGGTGAAAGTGTTATCGGGGGCGACACCTTCTCTCTATAGTTACTATGGTGAAAGTGTTATCGGGGCGACACCTTCTCTCTATATTACTATGGTGAGGGTGTTATCGGGGCGACACCTTCTCTCTATAGTTACTATGGTGAAAGTGTTATCGGGGCGACACCTTCTCTCTATAGTTACTATGGTGAAAGTGTTATCGGGGCGACACCTTCTCTCTATAGTTACTATGGTGAAAGTGTTACGGGGACGACACCTTCTCTCTATAGTTACTATGGTTGAAAGTGTTATCGGGGGCGACACCTTCTCTCTATAGTTACTATGGTGAAAGTGTTATCGGGGGCGACACCTTTCTCTATAGTTACTATGGTGAAAAGTGTTATCGGGGACGGACACCTTCTCTCTATAGTTACTATGGTGAAAGTGTTATCGGGGCGACCACCTTCTCTCTATAGTTACTATGGTGAAAGTGTTATCGGGGCGACACCTTCTCTCTATAGTTACTATGGTGAAAGTGTTATCGCGGGCGACACCTTCTCTCTATAGTTACTATGGTGAAAGTGTTATCCGGGGGCGACACCTTCTCTCTATAGTTACTATGGTTGAAAGTGTTATCGGGGACGACACCTTCTCTCTATAGTTACTATGGTGAGTGTTATCGGGGCGACACCTTCTCTTTCTATAGTTACTTATGGTGAAGTGTTACCGGGGCGACACCTTCTCTCTATAGTTACTATGGTGAAAGTGTTATCGGGGGCGACACCTTCTCTCTATAGTTACTATGGTGAAGGTGTTTATCGGGGACGACACCTTCTCTCTATAGTTACTATGGTGAAAGTGTTACGGGGGCGACACCTTCTCTCTATAGTTACTATGGTGAAAGTGTTATCGGGGGCGACACCTTCTCTCTATAGTTACTATGGTGAAAGTGTTATCGGGGGCGACACCTTCTCTCTATAGTTACTATGGTGAAAGTGTTATCGGGGGCCGACACCTTCTCTCTATAGTTACTATTGGTGAAAGTGTTACCGGGGGCGACACCTTCTCTCTATAGTTACTATGGTGAAAGTGTTATCGGGGCGACACCTTCTCTCTATAGTTACTATGGTGAAAGTGTTATCGGGGGCGACACCTTCTCTCTATAGTTTACTATGGTGAAAGTGTTACCGGGGCGACACCTTCTCTCTATAGTTACTATGTTACTATGGTGAAGTGTTATCGGGGCGACACCTTCTCTCTATAGTTACTATGGTGAAAGTGTTTATCGGGGGCGACACCTTCTCTCTATAGTTACTATGGTGAAAGTGTTATCGGGGGCGACACCTTCTCTCTATAGTTACTATGGTGAAAGTGTTATCGGGGGCGACACCTTCTCTCTATAGTTACTATGGTGAAAGTGTTACCGGGGACGACACCTTCTCTCTATAGTTACTATGGTGAAAGTGTTACCGGGGCGACACCTTCTCTCTATAGTTACTATGGTGAAAGTGTTATCGGGGGCGACACCTTCTCTCTATAGTTTACTATGGTGAGGGTGTTGATGGGGCGACACCTTCTCTTAGTTACTATGGTGAGGGTGTTGTTGGGGGACACCTCCTCTCTACTGGTACTATGGTGAGGGTGTTGATTGGGCGACACCTTCTCTCTATACGTTACTATTACTATGGTGAGGGTGTTGTTGGGGTGACACCTCCTCTCTACTGGTACTATGGTGAGGGTGTTGTTGGGGCGACACCTTCTCTTTATAGTTACTATGGTGAGGGTGTTGTTGGGATGACACCTCCTCTCTACTGGTACTATGGTGAGGGTGTTGATGGGGGCGACACCTTCTCTCTATAGTTACTATGGTGAGGGTGTTGTTGGGGCGACACCTTCTCTCTATAGTTACTATGGTGAGGGTGTTGTTGGGGTGACACCTCCTCTCTACTGGTACTATGGTGAGGGTGTTGATGGGGCGACACCTTCTCTCTATAGTTACTATGGTGAGGGTGTTGTTGGGATGACACCTCCTCTCTACTGGTACTATGGTGAGGTGTTGATGGGGGCGACACCTTCTCTCTATAGTTACTATGGTGAGGGTGTTGTTGGGGTGACACCTCCTCTCTACTGGTATTATGGTGAGGGTAACAGTTTATAAGGCCGAAAAAAGCCCTCTGTCCATCCAGTTCTCCTGTTTTCCTACAAGTTGATCCAGAGGAAGGCAAAAAAACCCAGTGAGGTAGAAGCCAATTTTCCCCACTTTAGGGTGTTACCAGGATGAGGGAGTTGTTATAAGGGTGACACCCACAGGAGCAATACACCATATGGTGGCCTGCTGACCTGGGAGGTTAGGGTTCCCTTCCAGACTGCGGTCACCTTGCGGTGGTGGTTGGGCTCAGACATTTTTGCTAAGCTCCCTGTATGTCTCTCATATATATATATATAGATATTATATTCTATATACACACAATATGCTTTACATTTATGGAGTGCTGCTATACACCCCCAGGACCTACCCAGCACTGTTAGTCCCACGAGGCCAATGTTGGGTGTTGCCCTGTCAGGAGGGTTGGTGACTGTACATTGGTAGGTTCCGGTGTCGGACACGCGGCTATGGTTAAGGATGATACTGGCATCCTGGGTTGGCTGGAAGGCAAATGTGACTCTTCCCAGGTATTGGCTGAGACTTTCGACAATCTGACCCTGTTCATATGAGTGACCTGTGCGGAGGAACGACAAAGACGTCCATCAGTGGTAGGCATGATATCTGCAGTAGTGGAGAACTGGGGGGCCACACACCTGCAAGGGCTGCTGAGGCTGCAGCAGGGGGGACACAGTCCAGATGATGTTGAGGCGGGTGAGGGCTGCGGTCGTTCTGAATGAGCAGGGGAGCAGGACACTTCCACCTCTCATCACCTGGATGCTGGGAGTGTTTACTACCACCTTCACAGCCGCACCTGCTGCAATACAGAGGGAGACAGGGATGAAACCAGCACCATGTCTGTCACTGACACCAGAACATGAGAAGAAGCCCCAGACACCAGGGGGGATGCAACAATCACCATCTCCTGGTCGGGATTTCCCAATGTTCCTGCATTTTCTCCACTATGGGGCACCTATGGAAATGTCAGACCAGGTAAAGCTTTAGAATATCTTATCTGAAGACCCCGTCAGTGCAGGACACTTGGATTAGTTATTGCCATCAGAATAATCCGAGTAGAGGGCGACATATAGCCTGCATGACCGGGGTTGTCCGAGTTCTAAGGAAAACGGCCTTGTGACCTGGCTGAGAGGCGAGCATACACTTGTATTATTCTATCACATATGGGGGCAGTGGGAGACATCCCCTTTAAGAGGTTTCGTCACTGGACATTTCTCATTAACAAGTGGCAGCCCTGTACATGATTCTGGAGACACAAGACCAACCCAGCCCATGGAGTGAGGAGCTCCAAACTGGACCAAGAGGACTCAGGAAACAGAGCCCCAGGGGCCCCAAACGTCTCCCACCTATAAGAGTATTACAAGAGGCAATTCTATAATGTAAGGTGTGAGGCCAGGCTTCCTGACCAGCCACATCTACTGCCAGAGGATCCCAGACTTCTGCAGAAGGAGACCTCTCAGCATTACTGCTCCCAGGGAGATTTATACTTTATACTTGGGGAACACTGGGGGATTTATTGCATCCCACACTCCTCTACTCTGGTTTATATAGTCACTTAATCTTACTCAAGTAGAAGGGAGGAATAAAAAGTGGGGAAACATCTCAGAACGGAAAGACGCTCTAAATCCATCAAACACTGTGAGCAGCTAATAAATGTGGACCAAACAGTGGCTTCAATACATCCGGATAATACATTTCCCTCAATGTGTCCTGGAAGACCTTGGATGAAGTCAACCAGACATTATGGATTATCAGATGCCAGTTTGACCATGAACAACAAGTCACCAAGAAGTCTCTGTGGTGATCTGGTCTTCCATTGATGGGATGCAGATCTGTCGTTCATGGTTGGTCTCTGTGGTGATCTGGTCTTCCATTGATGAGATGCTGATCTCTTGTTCATGGTTGGCCTCTGTGGTGATCTGGTCTTCCATTGATGGGATGCAGATCGGTTGTTCATGGTCTCTGCTGTAATCTGGTCTTCCATTGATGGGATGCAGATCTGTCGTTCATGGTTGGTCTCTGTGGTGATCTGGTCTTCCATTGATGAGATGCTGATCTCTTGTTCATGGTTGGCCTCTGTGGTGATCTGGTCTTCCATTGATGGGATGCAGATCGGTTGTTCATGGTCTCTGCTGTAATCTGGTCTTCCATTGATGGGATGCAGATCTGTCGTTCATCGTTGGCCTCTGTGGTGATCTGGTCTTCCATTGATGGGATGCAGATCGGTTGTTTCATGGTCTCTGCTGTAATCTGGTCTTCCATTGATGGGATGCAGATCTGTCGTTCATGGTTGGCCTCTGTGGTGATCTGGTCTTCCATTGATGGGATGCAGATCTGTCGTTCATGGTTGGTCTCTGTGGTGATCTGGTCTTCCATTGATGAGATGCTGATCTCTTGTTCATGGTTGGCCTCTGTGGTGATCTGGTCTTCCATTGATGGGATGCAGATCGGTTGTTCATGGTCTCTGCTGTAATCTGGTCTTCCATGATGGGATGCAGATCTGTCGTTCATGGTTGGTCTCTGTGGTGATCTGGTCTTGCATTGATGTGATGCAGATCTGTCGTTCATGGTCTCTGTGGTGATCTGGTCTTCCATTGATGGGATGCAGATCTGTCGTTCATGGTTGGTCTCTGTGGTGATCTGGTCTTCCATTGATGAGATGCTGATCTCTTGTTCATGGTTGGCCTCTGTGGTGATCTGGTCTTCCATTGATGGGATGCAGATCGGTTGTTCATGGTCTCTGCTGTAATCTGGTCTTCATTGATGGGATGCAGATCTGTCGTTCATGGTTGGTCTCTGTGGTGATCTGGTCTTCCATTGATGAGATGCTGATCTCTTGTTCATGGTTGGCCTCTGTGGTGATCTGGTCTTCCATTGATGGGATGCAGATCGGTTGTTCATGGTCTCTGCTGTAATCTGGTCTTCCATTGATGGGATGCAGATCTGTCGTTCATGGTTGGCCTCTGTGGTGATCTGGTCTTCCATTGATGGGATGCAGATCGGTTGTTCATGGTCTCTGCTGTAATCTGGTCTTCCATTGATGGGATGCAGATCTGTCGTTCATGGTTGGCCTCTGTGGTGATCTGGTCTTCCATTGATGGGATGCAGATCGGTTGTTCATGGTCTCTGTGGTGATCTGGTCTTCCATTGATGGGATGCAGATCTGTCGTTCATGGTCTCTGTGGTGATCTGGTCTTCCATTGATGGGATGCTGATCTGTCGTTCATGGTCTCTGTGGTGATCTGGTCTTCCATTGATGGTTTGCAGATCTGTCGTTCATGGTCTCTGTGGTGATCTGGTCTTCCATTGATGGGATGCAGATCTGTCGTTCATGGTTGGTCTCTGTGGTGATCTGGTCTTGCATTGATGTGATGCAGATCTGTTGTTCATGGTCTCTGTGGTGATCTGGTCTTCCATTGATGGGATGCAGATCTGTCGTTCATGGTTGGTCTCTGTGGTGATCTGGTCTTCCATTGATGGGATGCTGATCTGTCGTTCATGGTTGGTCTCTGCTGTAATCTGGTCTTCCATTGATGGGATGCAGATCTGTCGTTCATGGTTGGTCTCTGTGGTGATCTGGTCTTCCATTGATGGGATGCTGATCTGTCGTTCATGGTTGGTCTCTGTGGTAATCTGGTCTTCCATTGATGGGATGCAGATCTGTTGTTCATGGTCTCTGTGGTGATCTGGTCTTCCATTGATGGGATGCAGATCTGTCGTTCATGGTTGGTCTCTGTGGTGATCTGGTCTTCCATTGATGTGATGCAGATCTGTCGTTCATGGTCTCTGCGGTGATCTGGTCTTCCATTGATGGGATGCAGATCTGTCGTTCATGGTTGGTCTCTGTGGTGATCTGGTCTTCCATTGATGGGATGCAGATCTGTCGTTCATGGTTGGTCTCTGTGGTGATCTGGTCTTCCATTGATGGGATGCAGATCTGTCGTTCATGGGTCTCTGTGGTGATCTGGTCTTCCATTGATGAGATGCTGATCTCTTGTTCATGGTTGGCCTCTGTGGTGATCTGGTCTTCCATTGATGGGATGCAGATCGGTTGTTCATGGTCTCTGCTGTAATCTGGTCTTCCATTGATGGGATGCAGATCTGTCGTTCATGGTTGGCCTCTGTGGTGATCTGGTCTTCCATTGATGGGATGCAGATCTGTCGTTCATGGTTGGTCTCTGTGGTGATCTGGTCTTTCATTGATGAGATGCTTATCTGTCGTTCATGGTTGGTCTCTGTGGTGATCTGGTCTTCCATTGATGGGATGTAGATCTGTCGTTCATGGTTGGTCTCTGTGGTGATCTGGTCTTCCATTGATGGGATGCAGATCTGTTGTTCATGGTCTCTGTGGTGATCTGGTCTTCCATTGATGGGATGCTGATCTGTCGTTCATGGTTGGTCTCTGCTGTAATCTGGTCTTGCATTGATGGGATGCAGATCTGTTGTTCATGGTCTCTGTGGTGATCTGGTCTTCCATTGATGGGATGCAGATCTGTCGTTCATGGTTGGTCTCTGTGGTGATCTGGTCTTCCATTGATGGGATGCAGATCTGTCGTTCATGGTCTCTGTGGTGATCTGGTCTTCCATTGATGGGATGCAGATCTGTCGTTCATGGTCTCTGCGGTGATCTGGTCTTCCATTGATGGGATGCAGATCTGTCGTTCATGGTTGGTCTCTGTGGTGATCTGGTCTTCCATTGATGGGATGCAGATCTGTCGTTCATGGTTGGTCTCTGTGGTGATCTGGTCTTCCATTGATGAGATGCTGATCTGTCGTTCATGGTTGGTCTCTGTGGTGATCTGGTCTTCCATTGATGAGATGCTGATCTGTCGTTCATGGTTGGTCTCTGCTGTAATCTGGTCTTCCATTGATGGGATGCAGATCTGTCGTTCATGGTCTCTGTGGTGATCTGGTCTTCCATTGATGGGATGCAGATCTGTTGTTCATGGTCTCTGTGGTGATCTGGTCTTCCATTGATGGGATGCTGATCTGTCGTTCATGGTTGGTCTCTGTGGTCATCTGGTCTTCCATTGATGGGATGTAGATCTGTCGTTCATGGTCTCTGTGGTGATCTGGTCTTCCATTGATGGGATGCTGATCTGTCGTTCATGGTTGGTCTCTGTGGTGATCTGGTCTTCCATTGATGGGATGCAGATCTGTCGTTCATGGTAGGTCTCTGTGGTGATCTGGTCTTCCATTGATGGGATGCAGATCTGTCGTTCATGGTTGGTCTCTGTGGTGATCTGGTCTTCCATTGATGGGATGCAGATCTGTCGTTCTTGGTTGGTCTCTGTGGTGATCTGGGCTTCCATTGATGGGATGCTGATCTGTCGTTCATGGTTGGTCTCTGCTGTAATCTGGTCTTGCATTGATGGGATGCAGATCTGTCGTTCATGGTCTCTGTGGTGATCTGGTCTTCCATTGATGGGATGCAGATCTGTTGTTCATGGTCTCTGTGGTGATCTGGTCTTCCATTGATGGGATGCAGATCTGTCGTTCATGGTTGGTCTCTGTGGTGATCTGGTCTTCCATTGATGGGATGCAGATCTGTCGTTCATGGTCTCTGTGGTGATCTGGTCTTCCATTGATGGGATGCAGATCTGTCGTTCATGGGTTGGTCTCTGTGGTGATCTGGTCTTCCATTGATGGGATGCAGATCTGTCGTTAATGGTAGGTCTCTGTGGTGATATGGTCTTCCATTGATGAGATGCTGATCTGTCGTTCATGGTTGGTCTCTGTGGTGATCTGGTCTTCCATTGATGGGATGCAGATCTGTTGTTCATGGTCTCTGTGGTGATCTGGTCTTCCATTGATGGGATGCAGATCTGTCGTTCATGGTTGGTCTCTGTGGTGATCTGGTCTTCCATTGATGGGATGCAGATCTGTCGTTCATGGTCTCTGTGGTGATCTGGTCTTCCATTGATGGGATGCAGATCTGTCGTTCATGGTTGGTCTCTGTGGTGATCTGGTCTTCCATTGATGGGATGCAGATCTGTCGTTCATGGTTGGTCTCTGTGGTGATCTGGTCTTCCATTGATGGGATGCAGATCTGTCGTTAATGGTAGGTCTCTGTGGTGATCTGGTCTTCCATTGATGGGATACAGATCTGTCGTTCATGGTTGGTCTCTGTGGTGATCTGGTCTTCCATTGATGGGATGCAGATCTGTCGTTCATGGTTGGTCTCTGCGGTGATCTGGTCTTCCATTGATGGGATACAGATCTGTCGTTCATGGTTGGTCTCTGTGGTGATCTGGTCTTCCATTGATGGGATACAGATCTGTCGTTCATGGTTGGTCTCTGTGGTGATCTGGTCTTCCATTGATGGGATGCAGATCTGTCGTTCATGGTAGGCTTCTGCTTATCTTCCATAAGGTAAAGTTCCAGATTAATTAATTTACCGACCGAGCAGCAGAGAGATATCTGATGGCACCGCTCACCTCTCATATTCATGTTGTCATATCCGGTGGAGCATAGTCTCATGAGAGTAAGATGAATGCACATTCTCCACCCTTCCATGCTGAATACCACCATCCTTTACAGGTCTAAGGCCACTTTCACACTGGCGGCAGCACGGATACAGTGGGTGGAGGGTCCCGCCAGATCAGTGCTGCCAGAACCGCGCTCCGGCCCCACACGTGTCAGACACAGTCTCACTAACATACATACATACATACATACATACATACATACTTACATAGGCCCCAGCAGCTCCGGACAGCACAGGAGGAGGAGGACGGCGCACACAAAGGAAGGGAAGATTCCCCACAGCGCCCTCTGCTGGAGGGAGGAGGGAGCTGTGGGGAAAAGTGCAGGTGATGGATCCGTCATGAACTCCATTCAAAGTCAATGGAGGACGGATCCATTCACTATTGTGTCACACCAAACGGATCCCTCCCCATTGACTTGCATTGGGGGTCATTCTGGATCCATCTTGGTGCGGATGCCCAGACCGGATAGTAAACGGCAGCATGCTACGGTTTGTTCTCCGGTCTGAAGACGGAACAGAATGCTTTCAGGAGCCTCCGTTCTCTTCAGTTCAGTTCTGTCCCCATTGACAATGAATGGAGACAAAACTGAAGCGTTTTATTCCGGTATTGAGCCCCTATGACGGAACTCAATACCGGAATTATAAAACGCTAGTGTGAAAGTAGCCTAACACGGGCAAACAATGTTAACCCTTTAATGTATAATACAAGGAGAAAATCTCTACATTCTCTCACATAGCAAAGCTGACAAATTGATTTCACTTGGATATCTACACACCAAGAGAAACAGAAAGCTATGGAACCGGTCAACACCCTATCACAACAGCAAAGCAGACCTCCAGAACCTCCATCAGCCCAGCCACACTGACCTCCAGAACCCCCATCACCCCGGCCACACTGACCTCCAGAACCCCCATCACCCCGGCCACACTGACCTCCAGAACCCCCATCACCCCGGCCACTCTGACCTCCAGAACCACCATCAGCCCGGCCACACTGACCTCCAGAACCCCCATCACCCCGGCCACACTGACCTCCAGAACCCCCATCAGCCCGGCCACACTGACCTCCAGAACCCCCATCAGCCCGGCCACTCTGACCTCCAGAACCACCATCAGCCCAGCCACTCTGACCTCCAGAACCCCCATCAGCCCAGCCACTCTGACCTCCAGAACCCCCATCAGCCCAGCCACTCTGACCTCCAGAACCTCCATCAGCCCAGCCACTCTGACCTCCAGAACCCCCATCACCCCGGCCACTCTGACCTCCAGAACCCCCATCACCCCGGCCACACTGACCTCCAGAACCCCCATCAGCCCAGCCACTCTGACCTCCAGAACCACCATCACCCCGGCCACACTGACCTCCAGAACCCCCATCACCCCGGCCACTCTGACCTCCAGAACCCCCATCACCCCGGCCACTCTGACCTCCAGAACCAACATCAGCCCGGCCACACTGACCTCCAGAACCACCATCACCCCGGCCACACTGACCTCCAGAACCACCATCACCCCGGCCACACTGACCTCCAGAACCACCATCAGCCCAGCCACACTGACCTCCAGAACCCCCATCAGCCCGGCCACACTGACCTCCAGAACCACCATCAGCCCGGCCACACTGACCTCCAGAACCAGCCATCACCCCGGCCACACTGACCTCCAGAACCACCATCACCCCGGCCACACTGACCTCCAGAACCCCCATCAGCCCGGCCACACTGACCTCCAGAACCACCATCACCCCGGCCACACTGACCTCCAGAACCCCCATCAGCCCGGCCACACTGACCTCCAGAACCCCCATCACCCCGGCCACACTGACCTCCAGAACCCCCATCAGCCCGGCCACACTGACCTCCAGAACCCCCATCAGCCCGGCCACACTGACCTCCAGAACCACCATCACCCCGGCCACTCTGACCTCCAGAACCTCCATCACCCCGGCCACACTGACCTCCAGAACCACCATCACCCCGGCCACACTGACCTCCAGAACCACCATCACCCCGGCCACACTGACCTCCAGAACCCCCATCAGCCCGGCCACACTGACCTCCAGAACCCCATCAGCCCGGCCACACTGACCTCCAGAACCACCATCACCCCGGCCACACTGACCTCCAGAACCACCATCACCCCGGCCACACTGACCTCCAGAACCCCCATCACCCCGGCCACACTGACCTCCAGAACCCCATCACCCCGGCCACACTGACCTCCAGAACCCCCATCACCCCGGCCACACTGACCTCCAGAACCTCCATCAGCCCGGCCACACTGACCTCCAGTTCTCCATCAACAATGACCTACAAGTCCCAGCCACACTGAACATCTGCAACCTAGTATTCTAGCTTGGCTTACCTCCAAGACCATATTGCCCCAGCCCTGCTGGTTTTCTTTTACTACCATCGGAGTAATAGGTCCATAAAATCTGCAACAGACAAGTGACAGTACGAGCTCATAAGGAGAAGGGGTTGTGGTGTTACCTGTGAGGGTACAGTACAGAAGGCACAGGTGGGTCAGTAGCAGCTCGCTGGTCATGGTGTATGGAGGGAGATGCCTCTGTGTTGATCCCATCATCAGGGGTCTGTCTGTTGTCTGTGCCTGTTCTACCCCCTCCACCCTGTGTGCCTCCCGGGGTCACCCTCTTCCCCCTCCTTGCTATCTGATGAATTTCATTCGCTCCATTTCCCTCTGTCTCTCTTCAGCTGTCTCATCAGTTCCTCTTTGCCCACCACACATCTCGGGATGGAAGGGCTTCCAGAACCCATTTTATAGTGTTTTTGACCCCATGTTCAGGAGAAGTATAGCATTCAAGCTGTTGAATAAGGTACGGCCCTCCATGTGTCTGATCCCAAGTTGTGTTTTGTCCGAGACATGAAGGACCAGTTGTAGGTAGTGAGGAGTAGACAGACTCTGGGTCACGTCCCCAGCCTCAGTTTATTACGTCTTGTGTAGTATACCGTATACAATCTGGGCTAAGGAGTCTCGTGTTGAGGACATTTTTCCGACTGTTTTTCTCTGTTGTGTGAGCTTGTGCTGTGTAAATACGGTGATGAAAATGTCTCCACCCATATCCCCAGACACCAAGCTGACAGACACCACTGAAGCCTCCAGAACACGCTCCAAAGACAGGAGACATTATGCTGAAGTGAAGGTACTTAGTCCTTCATCAGCCGTCAGAGTGACCCGGCGCTCTCTGCTGCACTGTCAACGGCGACCGGGCGCTGTGTACTGTACTGTCAACGGCGACCCGGCGCTCTCTGCTGCACTGTCAACGGCGACCGGCGCTGTGTACTGTACTGTCAACGGCGACCCGGCGCTCTCTGCTGTACTGTCAACGGCGACCGGGCGCTGTGTACTGTACTGTCAACGGCGACCCGGCGCTCTCTGCTGCACTGTCAACGGCGACCGGGCGCTGTGTACTGTACTGTCAACGGCGACCCGGCGCTCTCTGCTGTACTGTCAACGGCAACCCGGCGCTATCTACTGTACTGTCAACGGCGACCCGGCGCTCTCTGCTGTACTGTCAACGGCAACCCGGCGCTATCTACTGTACTGTCAACGGCGACCCGGCGCTCTCTGCTGTACTGTCAACGGCGACCGGGCGCTGTGTACTGTACTGTCAACGGCGACCCGGCGCTCTCTGCTGTACTGTCAACGGCGACCCGGCGCTATCTACTGTACTGTCAACGGCGACCCGGCGCTCTCTGCTGTACTGTCAACGGCGACCCGGCGCTCTCTGCTGTACTGTCAACGGCGACCCGGCGCTCTCTGCTGTACTGTCAACGGCGACCCGGCGCTCTCTGCTGTACTGTCAACGGCGACCCGGCGCTCTCTGCTGTACTGTCAACGGCGACCCGGCGCTCTCTGCTGTACTGTCAACGGCGACCCGGCGCTCTCTGCTGTACTGTCAACGGCGACCCGGCGCTCTCTGCTGTACTGTCAACGGCGACCCGGCGCTCTCTGCTGTACTGTCAACGGCGACCCGGCGCTCTCTGCTGTACTGTCAACGGCGACCCGGCGCTCTCTGCTGTACTGTCAACGGCGACCCGGCGCTCTCTGCTGTACTGTCAACGGCGACCCGGCGCTCTCTGCTGTACTGCTGTTGAGGTGGACATAAACCTGTCCTTTCTGGAATTCAGTCAGTCATTCCGAATTGTTTTGAACACGGGTGCGCACAATAATTAAGGACAAAACACAGACTTATGATTCCAGTATTATGTCCTTTGGCCGTGCTTCTGTGGCAAAATCATTACAGCCTCTGGGCTTTTCCTTTATTATCACACGTACTTATTCGATACAAAAAGGAAAGGGGGCGTAAGCATGCAAATAGCAAACAATATCATTCATGATTGGATAGAAGTTGCATTCCATTCTACGTCACTAGCTTGAAAAAGTCATATTGATAAGAGTACGGGGGCCATCTTGGACTAGTTAAATATATACATATATTATACGCAAGCTTCATAAAAGTTACAAAGTATAAAAATATAATATAAAAAGTATATATAAATATACACGCATTCCTTTGTGACACACTGCACCGCAGCATCTTGGACACAATACCAGGATATAGACATTCTATACAGCTGCATAAGCATTTACAAAGCTGAGATATATATATATATTTGTATAGCATTAAATACATGTATATACAAATGACATAACACTGTGAGGGAAAATTCAGTATTTCGACCGGTCTACCTTCACACTGTCAACGGCGACCGGCGCCCTCTGCTGCACTGTCAACGGCGACCCGGCGGCCCTCTGCTGCACTGTCAACGGCGACCCGGCGCTGTGTACTGTACTGTCAACGGCGACCCGGCGCTATCTACTGTACTGTCAACGGCGACCCGGCGCTATCTACTGTACTGTCAACGGCGACCCGGCGCCCTCTGCTGCACTGTCAACGGGCGATCCCGGTGATCTCTACAGCCATGGAGACCCGGTGATCTCTACAGCCATGGAGACCCGGTGATCTCTACAGCCATGGAGACCCGTGATCTCTACAGCCATGGAGACCCAGTGATCTCTACAGCCATGGAGACCCCGGTGATCTCTACAGCCATGGAGACCCAGTGATCTCTACAGCCATGGAGACCGGTGATCTCTACAGCCATGGAGACCCGGTGATCTCTACAGCCATGGAGACCAGTGATCTCTACAAGCCATGGAGACCCAGTGATCTCTACAGCCATGGAGACCCGGTGATCTCTACAGCCATGGAGACCCAGTGATCTCTACAGCCATGGAGACCCGGTGATCTCTACAGCCATGGAGACCCGGTGATCTCTACAGCCATGGAGACCCGGTGATCTCTACAGCCATGGAGACCCGGTGATCTCTACAGCCATGGAGACCCGGTGATCTCTACAGCCATGGAGACCCGGTGATCTCTACAGCCATGGAGACCCGGTGATCTCTACAGCCATGGAGACCCGGTGATCTCTACAGCCATGGAGACCCGGTGATCTCTACAGCCATGGAGACCCGGTGATCTCTACAGCCATGGAGACCCGGTGATCTCTACAGCCATGGAGACCCGGTGATCTCTACAGTCATGGAGACCCCATGGTGTTATATCCTAGCCACAGCAAGCCTAACAAGTTTGGATTCGGATATACATCCCAACGTACATACAAAGGGCATTAAGTCAATGGGCACATGGAATATTGGGCTAATCCTGACCACAACTGCCCTCCAGAAGCTTGGAAGATCAGGACAACGCCACATCATGTGCAATAACACCTGGACATTGCTCTTACACTGAGGACAACATGTTGAGCCCCGAGATTTAATATTATGTGGTCAAATAGGAGTTCTACTTCATGTAATACCAGATGAGACTTTCCATGTGCTGCACCCTTTATAATACACCCCAGGAGGATCTCTACAAATACTAAGACCTGGAGACACCACCTCCAAGTGTACACTACACAGACAGACAGCAGTCAGCACATGGTAAGACGCAGGTGGATCACTATGCTGATAATACTACATCACATACACTGCACCAGCACTGCTAACACATAATATATGTACTAATGCTGTACTCACTGTATATAAAGGAACAGGAGGATCTCTACAAATACTAAGACCTGGTGACACCACCTCCAAGTGTACACTACACAGACAGACAGCAGTCAGCACATGGTAAGACGCAGGTGGATCACTATGCTGATAATACTACATCACATACACTGCACCAGCACTGCTAACACATAATATAGGTACTAATGCTGTACTCACTGTATATAAAGGAACAGGAGGATCTCTACAAATACTAAGACCTGGTGACACCACCTCCAAGTGTACACTACACAGACAGACAGCAGTCAGCACATGGTAAGACGCAGGTGGATCACTATGCTGATAATACTACATCACATACACTGCACCAGCACTGCTAACACATAATATAGGTACTAATGCTATACTCACTGTATAAAGGAACAGGAGGATCTCTACAAATACTAAGACCTGGAGACACCACCTCCAAGTGTACACTACACAGACAGACAGCAGTCAGCACATGGTAAGACGCAGGTGGATCACTATGCTGATAATACTACATCACATACACTGCACCAGCACTGCTAACACATAATATAGGTACTAATGCTATACTCACTGTATATAAAGGAACAGGAGGATCTCTACAAATACTAAGACCTGGAGACACCACCTCCAAGTGTACACTACACAGACAGACAGCAGTCAGCACATGGTAAGACGCAGGTGGATCACTATGCTGATAATACTACATCACATACACTGCACCAGCACTGCTAACACATAATATAGGTACTAATGCTGTACTCACTGTATATAAAGGAACAGGAGGATCTCTACAAATACTAAGACCTGGAGACACCACCTCCAAGTGTACACTACACAGACAGACAGCAGTCAGCACATGGTAAGATACAGGTGGATCACTATG
>ONZH01001577.1:0-10475 GCA_900303285.1 Rhinella marina
CAATCTGGGTCGGCAACAAGAAGGTCATGAGAAAAATCATGATCTGAAATAATCAAAACATAATCAGACCATAATTAAACCCCTCCCGACCAGCGCCGGGAAGTAACTTACTGGACCCCTGCTGCATACTAACCCCTGCTGCGTATTAACCCTTCATGTGCCACGGTCAGCGCTGACCGCGGCACATGCGATGCGGGCGGTGGGTAGGGGTGTCAAACGGGTCCCCGCACTGCTGTGACGGGGACCCGATGACTTAGATAGCAGCCGGATGCCTTCCTTAGGCATCCGGCTGCTATCTACGGAAGCCTGTGAGAGCCAGCCGCCTGGATCTCACAGGCAGTAAGCTGGAAGTGTATTAGTGTGTGTAATACACTTCCAGCCAATGCATTACAATACAGAAGTATTGTAATGCATTGTAAAGGGGATCAGACCCCAAAAGTTAAAAAAAAGTGTAAAAAAAGAAAGTGAAAAAAAGTGAAAAAATAAAGTTTTACAAACAAAGTTTCAAGTTCCAAAAAAAGCATCCTTTTCACAAAATAATATAAAAAAAACCTGTAAAAATGGTGAAAAAAATAAAAATAGACATATTAGGTATCGCCGCGTCCGTATCAACCGGCTCTATAAAAATATCACATGATCCACCCTGCCAGGTGAACACAGTAAAAAAAAAACTGTGCCAAAACAGCCTTTTTTTGGTCACCTTTCCTTACAAAAAGTGTAATAGCAGGCGATCAAAATGGCGTATTTACCCCAAAATGGTACCAATCTCGTCCCCCAGAAATGTAGACCCTACCTGATACAATCACCCAAAAAAAAAATATAGCTCTCAGAAAATAGCAACACAAAAAAAAGATTTTATTCTGTTCAAAAATGCATCTAATGTGTAAAACTTTCCAAAAATAAAAATGGTAGACATATTGGGTATCGCCGCATCCGTAACAACCTGCTCTATAAAAATATCACATGATTTGCCCCCTCAGGTGAATGCTGTAATAAAAATTTAGAAATACTATGCCAAAACAGCTACTTTTTTCACCTTGACTCAAAAAAAGTGTAATACCAAGCGATCAAAAAGTCTTATGTACCCCAAAATGGTACCAATGAAAACGTCACCTCATCCCGCAAAAAATGAGCCCCCACATAAGACAATAACTCAAAAAAATAAAAATCAATGTCTCCCGCAAACCAATCCATCAAAATCTGTGCTGCAAAATCCATATGGCGCTCCTTCTGTTCTGAGTCCTGCCATGTGCCACCACAGCAGTTTACCACCACATATGGGGTGTTGCCGTATTCAGGAGAAAATGGGAATAAATTATGGGGTGCTTTTCTCCTGTTACCCCTTGTGAAAATGAAAGATTTGGGGCTAAAGCAACATTTTATTGAAAGAAATGAAACTTTTCATTTTCACAGCCAAGTGTTTCCAAATTCCGTAAAATTTCTAGCAAAATCTGCCTTCAAAATCCATATGGCACTCCTTTTCTTCTGACCACTGCCACAAACCCATAGAGACGTTTACCACCACATATGGGGTATTTCTGTAAACTGCAGAATCAGAGCAATCTATATTGAGGTTTAGTTTGCTGTGTTAACCCTTGCTGTTTTGCAAGAAAAAAATTATTAACATGAATAATCTACCAAAAAAGTGGATCTTTGGGGTCATTTATGGGTGGTTTCCATTACGTAAGCCACTCAAAATCACTTTATATCTAAATTGGTGCTTAAAAAAATGGTTTTGGAAATTTTGTTGAAAATTTGAAAAATGGCTTCTAAACTTCTAAGCCTTCTAACGTCCCAAAAAAGTAAAATGACATTTATAAAATGATGCCAACATAAAAAAGACATATAGGGAATGTAAAATAATAACTATTTTTGGAGGTATTACTATGTATTTTGAAAGTAGAGAAATTGAAATTTGGAAATTTGCGAATTTTTCCAAATTTTTGGTAAATTTGATATTTTTTTATACATAAAAATAAAATATTTTGCCACAAATTTACTACTGTCGTGAAGAACAATATGTGACGAAAAAAAAACAATCTCAGAATGGCTTGGATAAGTAAAAGCGTTCCAAAGTTCTTACCACATAAAGTGACATGTTAGATTTGCAAAAAATTTCTTAATATAATAATGTGGATATCCAAACGTTGCTATATGAGAATGCAGATATATAATTTGTGTGGATCCAAATATCCACAAATATATACGTGCATGGGATGCGCCTGTACTTCCATAATAGATCTAGACATAGTGGAACACTATTAATGTGTAAACAATAGTAATATACATATAATGGATGATTACCTAAAGTGCAACATGCATAATTTGGGATATACCATCAGAAAGATGAATCTGATGGATCACCAAGGGAACTCATGATACATGTATAACCCTGTCTGACCCAGGAAGAAGTGAAGCTGCGTCTTAAAAAATGAAAGTAGACCAATCGCTGGGACCATATGGCATACACCCCCGTATCCTAAGAGAATTAAGTAATGTCATAGCCAGACCCTTATTTCTGATATTTAAGCACTCTATATTCATAGTGAGTGTTCCACAGGATTGGCGCTCAGCAAATGTGGTGTCAATATTCAAAAAAGGTCCAAAAACAGAGCCTGGAAACTATAGGCTGATAAGTTTAACATCTGTCGTGGGTAAACTGTTTGAAGGTTTTGTAATAGATGCTAAATTGAAGTACCTCAATGAAAATAAGCAAATAACACCATATCAGCATGGCTTCATGAGGGATTTGTCATGTCAAACTAATTTGAAGGTAAATTCATGAGGAGGTATATAAGTTCTAGACTTGACCGAGGCAAATCAGTGGGTGTCGTATATCTGGACTTCTCCAAAGCATTTGACACGGTACCACATAAAAGGTTAGTATATAAAATGAGAATGCTTGGACTGGGAGAAAATATCTGTATGTGGATAAGTAACTGGGTCAGTGATAGAAAACAGAGGGTGGTTATTAATGATACACACTCACATTGGGTCCCTGTCACTAGTGGGGTACTGCAGGGGTCGGTATTGGGCACTATCCTCTTCAATATATTTATTAATGATCTAGTAGAAGGCTTGCACAGTAAAATATAAATTTTTGCAGGTGACACTAAACTGTTTAAAGTAATTAACACGGAAGAGGACTTTTAGTGAACAGCAAACAAGGCAGACATAGGTTGTTTTTTTTTTTTGCTTTGTTCTGGATTAACTTGCAGGATAACAGGCTGAACTGGATGGACAGATGTCTTTTTTCAGCCTTATAAACTACTAGCTGAAGGACCCAGCTTCGCCCAGATATATTTAATTTATTTCATTTACTGTTTGTGTGTGTGTTGTTAAAAGATGTTGAGAGTGACCTCTACAGTGCCCACCCCTTTAACAGTGACCTCTACAGCAGCCCGCCCCTTTAACAGTGACCTCTACAGCGCCCGCCTTTAACAGTGACCTCTACAGCGGCCCGCCCCTTTAACAATAACCTCTACAGCGGCCCCCCCCTTTAACAGTGACCTCTACAGAAGCCCGCCCCTTTAACAGTGACCTCTACAGCTGCCTGCCCCTTTAACAGTGACCTCTACAGCAGCCTGCCCTTTAACAGTGACCTCTACAGCTTCCGCCCCATTAACAGTGACCTCTACAGCAGAACGCCCCTTTAACAGTGACCTCTACAGCAGCCCGCCCTTTAACAATGACCTCTACAGCTGACGCCCCTTTAACAGTGACCTCTACAGCAGCCCGCCTCTTTAACAGTGACCTCTACAGCAGCTACGGAAAGGGTGGACATCCCTGTGTCTGTCCAGGCACTGTGTCGGACGGAGAACAGGTAGCCAGAAAACTGGACTGTCCAGCCTAAAGCCGGACATCTGGCCACCCTAACATCAGCCTGCCCCTAGGTGGCCAGAGGTCTTGTTTTAGGCTGGACCGTCTGGCTTTCAGACTCCCTGTCCTCTGTCATGCGCAGGGCCTGGATGGACACAGGGATGTCCTTTTGAATAGTTCACTCTCAGCAGCAGCACTGTGCAGTCTGAGGAATGAGCTGCAGGGATAAAGTTACCCTCCCCCACCCCTGCAGCTGACAGAAGGTGATTTTTACCTATATTTTTAATCCCGGTCAAATGCGGCATGGAAGGGGCATGGCCTGATTGAGTCAGGGGCGTAACTTAGTGGGATCTGGGGGTGGGGCTTTTAAGTCCTTCTTTTGACGGTGGCCTGAATTACAGATCGATGCCATAGTAATTTAGGAGGAAGGTGGGTAGCAGTGGAAGAAAACATCTTTTATTACTACTGAATGGTAAATATGTGAAATTTACATTATATCAGGTAATGATTGATGATGAGTTAGTCTAAAACATAAGTTATAGTAATGGTAACCGGAATACCCCTTTACCATTGTCATCCACAGTGCTCTGCCTCTTTAATGCAGACCTACAGCATTGAACTGGCTAGGTTGTCATAGAAACCTGGTGTGTGGAGACTGCCCACACACACACACACACACACACACACACACACATACACTCAGCTTTATATATTAGATGTTAACTATGTTACTATATTTTGCACCCAAAAATATAGCTATGTGTAACCGACCCAATTAACAGACTAATTTACTCTACTACTATAGTTAGATGAATGAAAATGTGGTGTTATTAATTAAAAAAATAGTTTTCTGTTACCGACACAATGAACAGGCTGATTAAACCTCCTGCAACAGTTAGATGGATGAGAATGCAATGTGTTGTACCCCAAAAATTTACTTTGTGTCACCGATGCAATTAACCTATAGAGGACCTTCAGATTTTCAATTTTTGCATTTTCGTTTTTCACTCCCCGCCTTCCCATAGTTTCCATTCACATAGCCTTATGAGGGCTTATTTTTTGCAGGACAAGTTTTACTTTCTAATGACACCATTTACGGTTGCATACAATGTAATGGGAAGCGTTTTTTTTACACCGTTCGCTATGCAGTAAAATTGACCTGTTACCTTCATTCTCCAGGTCAGTACAGTTACAACAATACCACACCTATACAATTTTTCGTTCGTTTTAATACTGAAAAAACTCAAAAGCCTTGAGAAAAAAAAAGAAATTTATCACCATATTCTGACCCTAACTTTTTTGTATTTACCATATGTGTGAGGGCTCATTTTTTGTGGGTCGATCTGTACTTTTCAGTGATACCATTTTGAAGTGTGTGTGACTTTTTGATCACTTTTTACAAAAAATTGAAGTGACAATTTTTATTTTAAGGAAAGGGGGTGATTTGAACTTTTATATTTTTGTTATTTTTCATATTTTGTAAAACTTTTTTTAACTTTTTTTATGTAAGGGTGTCAATAACTGGCAATCATTAGATAGCCATATAGCCATATTCATTTTCAATATAACAAAACAGTGCTGCCACCTAGTGGCCTGTATTGGCATATTCCTCTAATAGACTCTGAAGCCTGGTTGAGGGTTCGGGCTATTAGATCAGTGTAACATGCTCGCCAATCTCAGCCTGGAAACGCTGTTACCGGAGCGGGAGCGCGTGGCTCCTGCTTCAGGACTGCATCTGAAGAGGGAAATATATGTGATCAGCCTTATGGCTGATTGCATAAATGGTCCATAGGTGTCTGCTATTTTAAACATCAGAAACCCGGCGGCTATGGTGCCCGCTGCACGTGCGAGCGAACGTCCAGTTATTACTTTAGTTGCCCTCCTCTGAACCCTCTCCAGCTCTGCTATGTCTGCCTTGTTCACAGGAGCCCAGAACTGTACACAGTTATTAATTTTAAAAAATAGCTTTGTGTCACTGACACACTTAGCATACTAATTTACTCTCCAATTACAGTTAGACGGGTGAAAATGCAGTGTTATTAATTAAAAGTATTGCTTTGTGTCACTGAGACAATGAACTGCCTGATTAAACCTCCTAAAACAGTTAGACAGGTGAGAATGCAGTGTGAGGTACACCAAAAAATTTTCTTTGTGTTACCGACACAATTAACAGAATAACTGACTTTCCGATATACCCCAAAAATATAGCTATATTTCACCGTTACAATTAACATATGGATTAACTATTGTATTTTCGTGTCACAGGAGCAATTGAAGGGTTTTGCACCCCAAAAAACATAGCTATATGTCACCGACACAATTAACAGACTAATTTACTCTCCTTTTACAATTAGGGATCATGCACATCAACGTATTTTGAGGAAGTATTTACATTGTTTTGGACCAGGGATCACGCAATATCAACATACAGAGGGTAATGTCCTTGCATCACCCTCTGTATGTTGATATTGCGTGATCCCTGGTC
The DNA here is from genome assembly GCA_900303285.1 of Rhinella marina. Classification (NCBI taxonomy): domain Eukaryota; kingdom Metazoa; phylum Chordata; class Amphibia; order Anura; family Bufonidae; genus Rhinella; species Rhinella marina. The sequence goes on from ONZH01001577.1 coordinate 6,305, forward strand.
CAAAACAATGTAAATACTTCCTGAATTTATTGGCTTCTTTTTTATGTCTAAAATGCCTTTGAAGTCAGGTTTCAGACCCGTAAAATGTTTAGGCCAGTATGAACTCCACTGTATCCGATGTGCCACATACCACTCTATATGTTTGAAGTGCAAGAACAGTGGGCCTAATGGAGTTTGGACATTAAATTACACTTTTTGGGTGCAATTTTGATGCCCATTGTGGTGCCTTTTTTAAACATCCTTTTGGTTATGACAAAAAAACATTCTTGCGAAAGTACAATGGCTATAATGTTGTTGAGAAGGGTTACAGTGTGAAATAATGTACTTCTTCCCTTCCTAAACACAGTCCACATGCATGAAGAGCACAGTGGCACATGTGACTCTCACATGCAACCCCTTGCCCTGCATTGCCTAGTGTAGGCCAATGGTTTTGATTTGACCTCTGCTAATGACCATTATTTCAGCACCAGAATGTTAGTAAGAGGCTTTGACGTAGTAGGTAGTGTGGAACATACACATTCTCAAAATGTGACATGTTTCTTCAAAATAACACAATAGGTGTATTGCGTTTACTTTATCACACATTGACCGGAAACACTAGGCTCACTTTTTTAGCCTTAACAAAATTCAACAGTCTCTTTGTAAACTTGATTTTGGCTTATTTTGTCCTTTGCAACAATTAACAGCCTGGAGGAACCCGAGGGCGAAGCATCTGATGTTCCAGCTGCAGAAGGAGTGCCACTCCAGCCCACAGAGGGCACTTCCAGGGGGGCGCAGCAGGAAGCAACGTAAGAGAAGGAGGACCTTCCCAGTTCTGCCCAAATCCCCACCAGCCCAGAGGCTCCACCAAGGCCACTTCCACCAAGAAGACGCAGGGCTGCCCCTCAGCCTTCTTCTGGTCTAGGTGCTTGGGAGATAGTTGATAGTCAGGTTATTGAGTACCTAGCCCAGAAGAGGACTGAGGGGGCAGAGGTGACAATGTTGAAGGGGCTGGCACCTTTGCTGAAACAGGTTCCGCATCAACGACAAAGTCCCTGCATGGCGTCACTGGCTATGGTATTGGGGATATTGTGAGCCTGATTCACAATGTCAGGCACCAAGTCCTCGCCCCTCCACCTCTTCCACAGCATCCGCCAATATGGACATCAGCCACCATACGGGCAGCAGCCCAGGTATGAGATGGATGCCGAACAATATCTACACTATCCCAGGAGTGGTTTAGTGTGCCAGCTATATCTGGTGGGGGGGGGGCTGACTCTGCTCAATCTGCATATATACCCCACTCCTTTACCCAGGAACTAATGGAGCCTTTATTTTTTTTTTTTTTTTGTTAATTTATATTGTACAGGTTATTTATGTCTGTTTGGTTTCTTTATAATTGACCTGACATTATTTAAAATTAGCCAAAACTTGGCTCAACTAAAGGACTACTGTTCTCTGTTTTATTGTACACATACATACATTTTCTGTCCTAAATTAGATGTGGTCAAGCGTTTGCGAAGGCATATATGTTTGCAAAAAGACCCTTGAATCATGGAAAATTACCTATTTTTGGGGGGGAGAGAAGTGTTCCTTGCAAGGACAGGCCCTGCTCACCAGAACAGTATAAATGATGCTATTAACCTAGCAAAATCCACAGGATAGTAACAGCCAATAACTTATGCCATTTTCCAGCTTTCATTTGGGTCATTTTGTGACCAAAACAGAACGCCTTGGCCATGGCATAATTAGCAAAATTTAAAGCGCTCAGACGCATTATGTATTTAGATGGCATCAAAATCAATGACACCATTGCCTGTGGAAGACATTGATGCATGTTAATGCAGCAGGATCGTCTGTCATAAAACAATTGTGTACGCTTTCCTTACAGAAATGAATGTGTGTATAACAGGCGTTTGTCATAGTAATCATCTGTTTGGGTGTCGCCTATTTGCATTACGAGTGACATTCTTTAAAAATCATATGGTGTGGTATCTATAACAACAATGACATTAAAACCAATCCTAAAGTTTTATAAATAAGGGATTATAAATTGCCCCTCAACCTACTACTCTTGAGAAGCTGTCGTTGATTACTACATATAGATCCTACTGTGCTCTTCTACTACACTAATCAGCATATTGTCATGAAGGAACCCATCCTTAATGATAATCTACTAAATCTTGGCCCCCTGAAAAAAAAAACAATAAAACAAACAAAATACAGCTGTGTTATTTATACATATTCCAATATTTATCCTTGGTTGCCTCTTCTTGCAACTCAATAAAAATTAGTAATCAAACATAGTTATAGATTGCATTTAAACAATGCATTAGTGCAAGATGTTCATTATCACTGCCTAGCATGTCAGATATAAAGTTAGGTTACAAAAATGAACTGCTAAATTACCAAACAATTGTACCCATAACACTTTATTAGTCATACATAGGGATAAATATGATATAAATGAGGTATTAGAAGGTATCTTGGACCATAAACAAATGTCTAAAGTGATGCTTACAAACCATATTGTTTAATAGTCAAATAGCACATCTCTAAAGACACTTAATTTTTGCTTATCCAAAACACCTCAGCGCGCAAGCCCACGTCAAGGGTCCTCAGTCTCTTGCGAGTCCTTACACTAACTAACATATGAAGTATAATAAACTGTCTTAAAAAACAAACAAACTACAGAGCACAGAAGATATCAAACACTGCCACGAATTACATCCATCTGCCACAACAATGCCCCCTCGGGGCTGATGAAAAAGTCTGCATAAAGTTCCCGAATTGCAATGCCTGCAGAACCAGGTCATCTATGCAGCCTCAGATCCTAACCAACATCAGGGAATGTTGGAATTTCACTCTGGTCAACATCCGAGGAAGCATTGTGAATCCTGGTAAAGTTGAATAACACAAGCTTGAACAACCAGGGTGGCATGGTCCGGATCCATCTATATGGTTGTCAGAAGTACCCTCCACTTGGTAGAGAGTATTCCAAAAGCGCACTCAACATACCGACGGGCACAAGTCAACCAGTAGTTGAAAATATGCCTCCTGACATCCAAACCGCGTTTTGGGAAAAGTCACAAACACGAGGAGTCAATGCAAACCCTTCATCAGCCACGATCACAAACAGAGCTGGCAGACCAGCAGATCCGGGCAGTCTTCTGGGCTCTGGCAGGGCAAGCTGATTGGCATATAGCCGCTCACCTATTCTAGAAGCACTAAAGAGCCGAGCATCTGATGTGCTCCCATAGGCCCCAATATCAACCATTATAAATTTGTAGTTGCTGTCAGCCAAGGCCAAAAGCACTATTGAAAAATATTGCTTATAATTGGAGAATCGGGTCCCTGAGTGAGGAGGCTTCTTAACACGAATGTGTTTGCCATCCAGTGCCCCAACGCAGTTTGGGAACTGCGCAGACAAATTGAATCCGTCAGCAAATCGAAGCCAATCCTCTGCTTTGGGCTGTGGCATCACCGTCTCTCGGAGCCTCAGTCAGATGACTTCACAAGTATGCGCCACGATCCGAGAAATCAGAAAAATCCTCAAAAGAAACTCAAAATGCAGGGAAGAAAATGAGTTTCCAGTTGCAAGGAATCTGTTTATAAAAAAAACATTATTAAACAAAAAAAAAACAGACAATAGTAGACAATAACTGCATTGTGTAATGCAACTAGCTATGATGCTATCTAGCCAATGAACATATGCACTGTGGCCAACACATGCATTCATTCAGGGAAAGAGCTGTGGAATATAGTACATGTGAAACAGAGCAATGTACAGGCAACAATATGAAGCCAAAATATATTAAATACATCCAATGTTCATGGATTGGTTGCATAAGCACACAAAAACAATGCTATACCTAAAAGGAACAAAACATACAAAACAAAACATAACTAAAATGTCACGGGGAGACAAGCACGGCAGAGGGAAGCGCGCCGCCGTTACAGTACCCCCCCTTCACGAGGGCCACCGACCCTTAGCTGAGGAACCGGCTTTTCAGATGCAGTCGATGAAAACTCCTAACAAGTGCGTCTGCATGCATCCTGCTCAGCGTACCAAGATCTGTCCTCAGGCCCAAATCCCCTCCAGTGTACAAGTACTGGAAGCGAATTCCGGACTTTCCTAACGCAATGATTCTATGAATCTCGTGCTCCACTTGTCCCTCCACCTCGACCAGAG
>ONZH01001578.1:0-86212 GCA_900303285.1 Rhinella marina
CCTAGCTAGTAAAACTGGTGAACTGGAATTAGTGATGTGTGAGGAGGACTATGACATAGTGGGAATAACTGAGACATGGCTGGATGATAGCTATGACTGGGCAGTTAATGTACAGGGTTACAATCTTTTTAGAAAGGATCGTCAAAACCGGAGAGGGGGAGGGGTCTGCCTTATGTAAAGTCATGCCTAAAGCCCACACTCCGGGAAGATATAAGTGAGGGACATAAAGATGTGGAGTCACTGTGGGTAGAAATAAATGGAGCCAAAAACAATAATAAAATACTAATAGGGGTTTATTATTAACCACCCAATATATCAGAGACCACAGAAAATCTACTTCTAAATGAAATAGACGAGGCGGCAAATCATAATGAGGTCGTTATTATGGGGGACTTCAACTACCCAGATATAGACTGGGAAACTGAAACCTGTATATCTCATATAGGAAACAGGTTCTTGGCAATAACCAAAGACAATTACCTTTCCCAACTGGTTCAGGACCCCACTAGAGGGACGGCCATACTGGACTTAGTATTAACCAATAGACCTGACAGAACAACAGGTGTGCAGGTTGGGGGACACCTGGGAAACAGTGACCATAACATCATAACCTTCCAATTGTCATTCAAAAGAGCGTTTCTTCAGGGAGGAACAAAAATACCAAACTTCAAAAAAGCAAAATTTAGCCAACTAAGAGAGGCCATAGGCCTAACTAACTGGGACAAAGTCCTCAAAAATAAAAATACAGCCACAAAATGGGATATTTTTAAAAGCATCCTAATATCTAATTGTGAGAGGTACATACCTTATGGGAATAAAAGGTTAAGGAACAAGAAAAAACCAATGTGGATAAATAGAACTGTAAAGAAAGCAATAAATGACAAACAGAAAGCATTTAAATCACTAAAACAGGAGGGGAGCGAGGAAGCATTGAAAAACTACAAGGAAAAAAATAGAATATGTAAAAGACACATAAAAACAGCCAAACTAGAGACCGAGAGATTAATCGCCAAAGAGAGTAAAACTAACCCTAAAATGTTCTTCAATTATATAAATACTAAAAAGTATAAACCTGAAGGTGTCGGCCCCTGACAGAGTAATGAGGGGGGAGTAGCAGAGAGCGATGAGGAGAAAGCAAAGCTACTAAATAACTTTTTCTCCACTGTATTCACTGAGAAAAATAAACTGTCAGATGAAATGCAGAGTATAAAAGTAAATTCCCCTTTAAAAGTGTCCTCTCTGACCCAGGAAGAGGTGCAGCAACGTCTTAAAAATATTAAAATAGACAAATCACCAGGACCGGATGGCATACACCCCCATATCCTAAGAGAATTAAGTAATGTAATTGACAGACCCTTATTTCTGATATTTAAGGACTCTATACTGACGGGGAGTGTTCCACAGGATTGGCACATAGCAAATGTGGTGCCAATATTCAAAAAGAGTCCAAAAACAGAGCCTGGAAACTATAGGCCGGTAAGTTTAACTTCTGTTGTGGGTAAACTGTTTGAAGGTTTTCTGAGAGATGCTATCTTGGAGTACCTCAATGAAAATAAGCAAATAACTCCATATCAGCATGGCTTCATGAGGGATCGGTCATGTCAAACCAATTTAATCAGTTTCTATGAGGAGGTAAGTTCTAGACTTGACCGCGGCGACTCAATGGATGTCGTATATTTGGACTTCTCCAAAGCGTTTGACACGTTACCACATAAAAGGTTAGTATACAAAATGAGAATGCTTGGCCTGGGAGAAAATGTCTGTATGTGGGTAAGTAACTGGCTCAGTGATAGAAAACAGAGGGTGGTTATTAACGGTACATACTCAGATTGGGTCACTGTCACTAGTGGGGTATCACAGGGATCTGTATTGGGTCCTATTCTCTTCAATATATTTATTAATGATCTTGTAGAAAGCTTGCACAGTAAAATATCAATTTTTGCAGATGACACTAAACTGTGTAAAGTAATTAACACAGAGGAGGACAGTGCACTGCTACAGCAGGATCTGGATAGACTGGAGGCTTGGGCAGAAAAGTGGCAGATGAGGTTTAACACTGACAAATGTAAGGTTATGCATATGGGAAGGAATAATGCAAGTCACCAGTACATACTAAATGGTAAAATATTGGGTAACTCTGACATGGAAAAGGACCTAGGAATTTTAGTGAAAAGCAAACTAAGCTGCAGAAACCAGTGTCAGACAGCTGCTGCCAAGGCCAATAAGATAATGGGTTGCATCAAAAGAGGCATAGATGCCCGTGATGAGAACATAGTCCTGCCACTTTACAAATCACTAGTCAGACCACATATGGAGTACTGTGTACAGTTCTGGGCTCCTGTGAACAAGGCAGACATAGCAGAGCTGGAGAGGATTCAGAGGAGTGAGACTATGGAACTCTCTGCCTGAGGAGGTGGTGATGGTAAGTTCACTAAGAGAGTTCAAGAAGGGCCTGGATGTATTTCTGGAGGGTAATAATATTACAGGTTATAGTTACTAGAGATGGGTCGTTGATCCAGGGAGTTATTCTGATTGCCTGACTGGAGTCGGGAAGGAATTTTTCCCCCTAAAGTGAGGAAAATTGGCTTCTACCTCACAGGGTTTTTTTTTCCTTCCCCTGGATCAACTTGTAGGAAAACAGGCTGAACTGGATGGACAGATGTCTTTTTTCGGCCTTACAAACTATGTTACTATGTTACTCTCATACTCCTTTCCTCTAAAGGGATGAGAGTGGAAAGGTTCTGCTTGTACCGTGGGTCCAGGAGAGTGAACACACAGTAATCGGTGTTTGAAAAAATGCTTCTAACGCGAGGGTCACGGGATAGCCAGCCTAACATGAAGTCTTCCAAGTGCGCCAGAGTCCAAACATGCAAGAATTCCCTCTCCTCACTGGCCTGACTCTCCATTTCCTCCTCCTCCAACTCCTCCTCTTCAGCCCATACACGCTCAAGAGTTAAGAAGGACTGAGCACTGGTACCCTCTTCTGTCTCGCCAACATTCTCCTCCTCTTCCTCATCCCCCTCCTCCAATACGCGCTGAGAAACAGACCGGAGGGTGCTTTGGCTATCAAGCGACGTATCTTCTTCCCCCATCTCCTGTGACAAGCGCAAAGCTTCTTACTTCATGATGAGCAGTGAATTTTTCAACAGGCAAAGAAGCGGGATGGTGAGGCTGATAATGGCGGCATCGCCGCTGACCATCTGTGTTGACTCCTCAAAGTTGCTCAACACCTGACAGATATCAGACATCCACGTCCACTCCTCATTGTAGACTTGAGGAAGCTGACTAACCTGACTACCAGTTCTGGTGGAAGTTGACATCTGGCAGTCTACAATCGCTCTGCGCTGCTGGTAAACTTTGGATAACGTGTAATGTGGAATTCCATCTCGTGAGCACGTCGGTAAACTGGCAGTTGTAAGCGCCGCTGCGCTGCCCTGAGAGTGGCAGCATCTGTGGTTGACTTGTGGAAATGCGCACAGATGCGGCGCACCTTGGTGAGCAAATCTGACAAATTGGGGTATGTCTTGAGGAACCGCTGAACTATAAGATTGAACACGTGGGCCAGGCATGGCACATGTGTCAGTCTGCCGAGTTGCAGAGCCGCCACCAGGTTACGCCCGTTGTCACACACAACCATGCCTGGCTTGAGGTTCAGCGGTGTCAGCCACAGATCGGTCTGCGCTGTGATGTCCTGTAATAGCTCTTGGGCGGTGTGCCTTTTGTCACCTAAGCTCAGCAGTTTGAGCACCGCCTGCTGGCGCTTACCCACGGCAGTGCTGCTGCGCCTAGAGCTATCGACTGAAGGCGCCGTGGAGGAGGAGGGGTTGGAGGAAGAGGCATAGTACATCTGAGAAACCGTGACTGAGGTAGGCCCCGCAATCCTCGGTGTGGGCAGTACATGAGCGGCCCCAGGGTCAGACTCGGTCCCAGCCTCCACCAAGTCAACCCAATGTGCCGTCAGTGAGATATAGTGTCCCTGCCCGGCAGCACTTGTCCACGTGTCCGTGGTTAGGTGGACCTTATCACTAACCGTGTTGGTCAGGGCACGGATGATGTTCTCTGATAAGTGCTGGTGTAGGGCTGGGACGGCACATCGGGAAAAATAGTGGCGGCTGGGGACCAAGTACTGAGGGACAACCACCACCATCAGGTTGCGGAAAGCCTCAGTCTCTATCAGTCTGTAGGGCAGCATCTCCAGGCTCAACAATTTGGAGATGTGGACGTTTAGGGCTTGTGCATGTGGCTGGCTGGAATTGTATTTGCGCTTGCGCTCAAATGTCTGCTGCAAAGACAGCTGAACACTGCGCTGGGACACATTGGTGGAGGTTGTGGAGGATCGTGGAGGTGAAGGGGTGGTTGTAGGGCACGAGGCACTCGTGCCGGGGTTCTGGGCGGGGGGTTGACTCGCCGAGCCAGCATGTGACATAGGGGAAGGGGCAGTGGTGTGACCCGCAGGAGGTGAACGGCATTGGTTCCACTGAGTCCGGTGTTTAGCACTCATATGCCTGCGCATGCTGGTAGCGGTTAGGCTGGTAGTGGTGGCTCCCCTGCTGATCCTGGTGTGGCACAGGTTGCACACCACAGTCCGTCGGTCATCATCACTTTCTTTAAAAAACCTCCAGACTTGTGAACATCTAGGCCTCGCCCCGGAGCTTGACTCCGTGAAACAGTTGTTGATCGACCTGCTCTGGCCATGCTTCTCCCTCTGGCCACGCCACTGCCTCTTCCAACCTGTTCTGGTTCTGTACTTGCCTCCCCCTCAGAAGCACTGTCTTGAGTTGCATTAACAACCCAGCTCGGGTCATTCACCTCATCATCCACCAGCTCTTCCTCCGATCCCTCACTCTGCTCCTTCCTCGGACTTACTGCCCTGACAACAACATCACTGTCAACCGTGTCTCATCATCATCATCATCCGACACCTCTTCACACACTACTTGCACACCCACACTCTCATCACCCACAGACTGTGAAAGTTCTACATTTTGGGCATCGGGGCAGAGCAACTGCTCAGGTTGCTGTTGAGCAGTGGTTTGTGTCTCTTGGTAGGGTCCTGAAAAGAGTTCCTGTGAATATGCCTGATCTGAATCCATACTTTCCGTGGGGGGGGCAGGCTGGGGGGAAGGAGGTTGAGCTGGAGGAGACAGAGGTCTAATCCCTTGGCTAGCGTGGGTGGACTGCGTGGAAGACTGGGTGGTGGATAAATTACTGGACGCATTGTCCGCTATCCACGTCATCACCTGTTCGCACTGTTGTGGTTTCAATAGTGGTGTACCACATGAACCAGTAAGTTGCGAGATGAAGCTAGGGAGCGAAACTCTGCGGCGTTCCACTGCTCCCTGATCAACATGTGCTGTGTCACCCTGCCTAGGACCACGGCCTTTGCCCCCTACACTACTTGAACGCCCACGCCCTCGTCCTCGACCCTTAGCCCTTGGGTTCAACATTTTGTATGTTCACTGCACTGTATGATATATAACTGAGAGAAAAAACTTAGTCTTTAGACAGCGGCTATTATACCGCAAACCACTCAATTTTTCACTGCAATGTATGATACATAACTGAGAGACAAAACATATATTTTCTACACTCCAGCTAGTGTACAGCACACGACAGAATTTTTCACTGCACTGTATAATGTATAATTGAGACGAAAAACGTGTATTTTCTACACTCCGGCTAGTGTGCAGCACACAACAGAATTTTTCACTGCACTGTATAATATATAACTGAGAGGAAAAACGTATATTTTGTACACTTGGGCTAGTGTACAGCACACGACAGAATTTTGCACTGCACTGTATAATATATAACTGAGAGGAAAAACGTATATTTTCCACACTCCGGCTAGTGTGTAGCACACAACAGAATTTTGCACTGCACTGTATAATGTATAACTGAGAGGAAAAGCGTATATTTTCTACACTCCGGGTAGTGTGCAGCACACGACAGAATTTTGCACTGCACTGTATAACATATAACTGAGAGGAAAAACGTATATTTTCTACACTCCGGCTAGTGTGCAGCACACGACACAATTTCGCACTGCACTGTAGTATATATGACTGAGAGGAAAAACGTAGTCTTTAGACGGCAGCTATTGCACCGCAAACCACTAAATTTTTCACTGCACTGTAGGATATATAACCGAGAGGAAAAACATATATTTTCTACACTCCGGCTAGTGTGCAGCACACAACAGAATTTTACACTGCACTGTATAATATATAACTGAGAGGAAAAACGTATATTTTCTACACTCCGGCTAGTGTGCAGCACATGACACAATTTCGCACTGCACTGTAGTATATATGACTGAGAGGAAAAACGTAGTCTTTAGACGGCGGCTATTGCACCGCAAACCACTAAATTTTTCACTGCACTGTAGGATATATAACCAAGAGGAAAAACGTATATTTTCTACGCCCCGGCTAGTGTGCAGCACACAACAGAATTTTTCACTGCACTGTATAATATATAACTGAGAGGAAAAACTTATATTTTCTACACTCCGACTATTGTGCAGCACACGACAGAATTTTGCACTGCACTATATAATGTATAACTGAGAGGAAAAACGTATATTTTCTACACTCCGGCTAGTGTGCAGCACAAGACAGAATTTTACTCTGCACTGTATAATATATAACTGAGAGGAAAAACGTATATTTTCAACACTCTGGCTAGTGTGCAGCACATGACACAATTTTGCACTGCACTGTAGTATATATGACTGAGAGGAAAAACGTAGTCTTTAAACGGCGGCTATTGCACCGCAAACCACTCAATTTTTCACTGCACTGTAGTATATATGACTGAGAGGAAAAACGTAGTCTTTAGACGGCGGCTACTGCACCGCAAACTACTCCATTTTTCACTGCACTGTAGGATATATAAAAAAACGTATTCCCTAGACTGACGCTGCTGTACAGCACACTACATAATTGTTCACTGGACTGTAGTGTATAGAAATGAGAGAAAAAACGTATTCCCTAGACTGACGCTACTGTACAGTACACTACATCATTGTTCACTGGACTGTAGTGTATAGAAATGACAGAAAAACATATTACCTAGACTGCACTACAGATCTCAGCAAGCCAAAGTACAGCAGCAGCAAAAATGAGTACTTTGAGCAATTTATTTTGGGTCTGTGTGGACACGTGCTGTCCCTTCTGCCACCAGTCACTGTGTACAGTGTGCAGCCAAGATGGCGGTAGCTGCACTACAAGTCCCAGCCAGCAGCCAGGAGGAGACCAAAAAAAAAGGTGCTTGTAGCCCATTAGAAGGGCTGTTGGGTTCTTTGGGGGTGATTCCTGCCTAACCAACATCTAAATTCAGGCCCTAACACTCTCCCTGACAGACAGCAGCTCTATCCCTAATCTCATGCAGACGGCGTATGACGCGAGCAGCGCGGGACCAGATTCTTATATTTCCAGGTCATCTGATCTGGCCAGCCAGTCCCTGCTGTCGACTTGTAGGGGCCCCACATGATGCTAGGAGGTACCAAAGACTCTCCTGCATGTTGATTGGCTGAAAAAAGGCGCCTAACATGCTGGAAGAGGAAATATGCTTGTCCGAGTAGCGAACATTTGCGAATACCCTAATGCTCGAACGAGCATCAAGCTCTAGCAACGCCCCTGACTTTGGCTGTATGTTTGTGGTCATTGTCCTGCTGCAGAATAAATTTTGAGTCAATAAAGTGCTACTTAATATTATTGTATGATGGATGAGTGTCAGCAGACAACACTGAAACATGGTGGAGATTCCTTGCAAATTTGGGGCTGCATTCAGCAGGTGAAGATGCAGATTTGATCAGAATTAATGGTGTCCTCAAAGCTGAGAAACACAGGCAGAAACTTATGCATCATGCAATACCATTTGGAAGACATCTGATTGGCTCCAATTTTATTCTGCAACAGGAAAATGACCCCAAACATACAGCCAATGTCATAAAAATTATCTTCAGCATAAAGAAGAACAAGGTGTCCTGGAAGTGATGATATGGCCCCCACAGAACACTGATCTCAACATCATCCAGTCTGTCTGTGATTACGTGAAGAGACAGAAGGAGTTAAGCAAGCCTGCATCCACAGAAGAGCTGTGCTCAGATCTACAATATGTTTGTCCTTAAAAAACCATGTGTAAGTGTGCCTAGATTGTGCCAATTGATAGTGTTTTGAAGGCAAATGCTGGTCACACCAAACGTTGATTGGATTTAGATTTCTGTTTTCTTCATTCACCTTCCATTTTGTTAATTGATAAAAACAAATTATGAAAACTTCTATTTTTGAAAGCATTCTTATTTTGCAGCGTTTTTTCCCACACATGCCTAAAACTTTTGCACCGTGCTGTGTATGTATAAATATATATAATGAGGCAGTGACAGGCCTCACGCTTCATAGAGGTCTGGAGGGGGTGGATATTCCAGTCCACATCGCTATTCCACCACAGGTGAGGCCACCTGGGTGTAATTACTGCTGTGATAAACCAGCCCTCAGTGTCAGTCTGGGGAGAGGAGACAGGCTGAGGAGGCCTGAGAGGAGAAAGGCTGAGGAGGCCTGAGAGGAGAAAGGCTGAGGAGGCCTGAGAGGTGAGACCTTGCGGAGGCTCTGTGTGGCCTCAGCCATGAGGGCTGAGGGGCCACAAGGCTCAGTGTAGCCTGGAAGTTTGGGGGGCCCAGTGACCCTAGGAGAAGAGGGTCACACGGTCAGAGTCGGGAGGACTGTTGGACCATCTCCCCCCAAAAGGTACAGTTGGAGTCACAGCCAGGAGGCTGCTGGACTGAACGGCTGAGGAAGCCGCACCTAAAAGCTGTGTGTGAACAGCGTCTGTATTTAGGTGAGTTAGCTGAACTATGTTTAGTCAGAGCCCAGCCGGGCAGGTGTTGTTTTTATGATTTTGTTTTGGTATGCTGGTGCCAATAAAACTGAGTTGGACCTAAAAATCCCCGTGTTTTGAAGATATTGTGTGATGTCGACCCCCTAAGAGGATACAATCTCTTACAATATATATAATTTACTATTATCAGTACAATGTTTCAATCCTCTCTAGGATCCTTCTTAAGTATCTCAAGGATCCTGGAGAGAATTGAAACATTGTAGTTTAGTTTTTCTATTTGGGATTCTGTGACCTAAGCATTGTAGACTGGCACCCTTATTTGTCTTTTGTCCTGGGAGTGCTGCCTCTTTGGATAGAAGTGGACATCCTTTGGTCACATCCGACACCAATGACCTTTTCATTGTGAACAATGACCTGTGGAACCTGATGATGAATGCCACAAAACTACAGGCACATTTAAGGGAGGTGAGAGGTACCCAAGTGTCACGTCAGACCATTTGAAACAGTTAACATCAGTGTGGTCTACGTGCAAGGATACCTGACCACACCACAAGGTACAGGCATAATAGTCTTGCATGGGCCAGGGAGCATCTATGCCAGACAAGGGACCAGAGGTCCTCAGTGCTGTTCACTGTTGGAAGTCGATTCACACTGAGCAGAAATTATGGCCACCAACAATGTAGAAGAAGTCAAGAAGAACGCTATGCATCTAGCACTGTTGTCACCCAATGAGCCTTGGGTGGTGGTGGTGTTACAGTGTGGGATGGTGTGTCTAGTCAATGCAGAACTTCCCTACAGAATGGTACAGTGACAGGCCCATACTACTTGAATAACATCATTAATCCAATTATTGTGCCTCTGTATGAACAACACAGGCCAAATTTCATCTTCATGGAGGACAATGCTCCAGCTCATTCAGGTCGCATCATTAGGGAACGGCTGCTGGAGACTGGGGAACCTCAAATGTAGTGGCCTGAACTTTATCCAGACCTGAATCCCAATGAAAACCTATGGGATCAGCTGAGTCATCGTGTAGAGGCATTTATCCCAGAACCTCAATGACCTGAGGGCCGCCGTTCAAGAAGAATGGGATGCCATGCCTCAGCAGACAATAAGTTGACTTGTGAACAGAACGAGATGTCGTTGTCAAGCTGTAATTGAAGCTCAAGGCCACATGACAAGTTATTGAAGCTCTGACATTTTTTATGGGGGTATATCCACCACTGGTATTGGCAAATATTATTGTTACGACCGTATGTATTTTGTTGACTGCAAAACACGTAACCACAAAAAACAGATGACATCCGTGTGATATCTGTGTTGCATATGTCTTTTTTTGCGGATCCATTGTAACAATGCCTGTCCTTGTCCGCAAAACAGACAAGAATAGGACTTTTTCTATTTTTGGGGGAATGGACATACAGACAAACAATGCACACGGAGCCATTTATCGTTTTCATTAAATCCCCATTGAAGTGAATGGTTCGGCTTACCGACCTGTAAAAAAACTGAATAGAAATGTTTGTGTGCGTGCAAGATTAGCCTGAAATTACCAAGAGTTTTACAGTTATAATGTTTTTCATTTTTATGATCTGAATCTTAGTTAAACCAAATAATAAATACATAAAAATATATATTGCAGAAACTTGGGAGAAATCTTAGATCTTTAGAATAATATATTATGTATATTCTATATGTTACAGAATGACATTTCGAACGTTACTCACAACTGATAATTCTTTGTTCCTGGCATTTATTTTCAGACAAATATATCCTCACGTTGCTCTCAGTGCTCTGGAGGGATTGATGATAATGTTAGTCAGCAGCACAGTCAGCTTCCATGGCCAGGTGAGGCCGCATGGAGCTCTTCCTGAGGATATTTATGCAGAAAATGAAGGCAAGGAGCCAGGTAGAAGAAATCCCAGGAGATATCTCTGTCATTGTCTAATAAGTCTCCAGTGCTATGGTCAATGAATCAACATAAAGATAAATGATGTACAGCTTAGAGAAGTACTGCAGGATTTGTTTTGCCTATATAGTGCAGGATAGACCAGTATTAAAGAATAAGGGGCTTTAGAGGTTTCCTTGTGTATGCCTGTTCTATTTGATATGCCAGTTGTGGGTTGTCTGCCATTAGTGTTGAGCGAATTGAAGTGAAATGAATTTACTTTGATCCAAATTTCAAGAAAAATTTGAAGCCAGATTTCTTTGTGTGACGAACCGCACCTCGCAGCCCCGCCTGACGTCACACTACGTTGGGATCACATGGTACGGTCTCGTCACTTGACCAAGATGTGACATTACGCCCTCCATGGGAGCACGTAAGGTCACCTTGGCACAGTTTTACACAGAAACCTCTTGTCCACACGGGCACAGAGAGGTACGTGGAATGAGAGAGGGTGGCCCACGCGACCTCCGGCGTAGCACAACACTCGCCCACCACTTTCTACTCCTCCCTTATGGGAGTTATTCAGAAAGGACAGCTACAGGGAGGACAGAAAGATACATTACCAGCTCTTCTTCCTGTTCCTTCGTCTCTACTTGTTGCATGAGCATCAGCGTCTGTTCTAAGATGCATATGAAGGGGGATGAGGGAGAAATGCAGCATTGAAACCCTTCCTGGCCCACATCATAATAGTAAAGCGATGCGGGAATTGAATTTCCGACCAGTGCCGTACAGGTACGGCGCACTCATCAGGTTTAGCACCAGGGGTCTGGCAGCTGTATGTGCCAGTATCGGTGAAAACACTGATGATGGTGCATTAACCCTTGCTATGCCGCAGTCAGGGTGTGTGAAGGGAGCTTCCTCCTTATCTCGACGTGACTCGATGTTGGGAAGGCAGGCAGATGCCTTCCTTAGGCATCGTGCTGCCTTCCATGGAAGTCTGTGAGACCCAACCAAACTGTGTAATACACTTACAGCCAATGCATTACAATAAAGATGTATGTATGTATGATCTGACCCCCAAAATAAGTGTTTTACAAAATAAAATAAAAAAAAGTTCCAAGTAAGAAAAAAGTGCCCTTTTTACATAATTAAGTTACATAAAAATGTAAAATATAGGAAACAAAAAAGGAAAAGCAGGCATATTAGGTATTGCCACGGCCATATCTACTGACGCTAGGGACAGTGTTTTAGAAATCTTTTAATTATAGAATATTGGATAAGGTGAATGCAGAGACAATGTAGGGAGAGTTTAGGAAACTGCAGGGACAGTGCAGGCTCAATGTAATTGCCCTGTTCATCTTGTTCCACTGCGGCACCATTCATTCATAATATGTTGTTATTAGAGATGAGCGAGCATGCTCGTCCGAGCTTGGTGCTCGTTCGAGTATTACGGTACTTGTAAGTGCTCACTGCTTGAACGAGTATCTCGCCATGCTCGAGGAAATGGCATCTCCTGCATTTTGAATTTTTGGCGCCTATAAACTCAGCCAATCACAAGCCAGGAGACTCTGCGGTACACCCAGCATCACGTGGGGCCCTTACATACATGTCGATAGCAGGGGTTGGCTGGCCTGATCAGGTGACCCTGGAATATACTAGTGACTGGCCGCGGTGCTCGGCTCAGATGCTGTCTGGATGTGGTTAGGGATAGAGCTGCTGCGTTTCAGGGAGAGTGTTAGGGCCTGCATTTAGTTCTTTGTTAGGCAGGAGTGATCTCAAAAGAACCCAACAGCCCTTCTGAGGGCTACAAAACATTTTTTTTGTCTCCTGGCTGGGCTGGCTGGCACTAGTAGTGCAGCTATCGCCATATATAACACTTTTTTTTTATTGTTTTATCTCAGTGATACAAATCCATTTCATACAGCAGTGTGGAACCATTCTGTGTGTCACAGTTCAGCTGTCCACTCACTACAAACCACAATCCATATTTTCTGTCCAGGTGACCCATACTGTACGTCACTTGATCAAAACAGTCTTTTGCTTTCACTGATACAGCTACATTAGAAAAATCTCTGTGCGACATTTGTCTGGGTTGCAGTCAAAATAGCCACAGTCAGCAGGGGCTGAGTTTGCTCTCTGATAGTTTCTGCACGTCACCTTAAAAAAAATATATATATATAAAAAAAAATATTAAAAAAAATGTATTAAAAATAGTTTTTTTGTTGTTTTATCTCAGTGATAAAAATCCATTTCATACAGCTGTGTGGAACCATTCTGTGTGTCACAGTTCAGCTGTCCAGTCACCATAAACCACAATCCGCATTTTCTGTCCAGGTGACACATTCTGTACGTCACGTAATTAAAAAAGGTTTTTTTGCTGTCACTGATGATACAGCTACATTACAAAAATCTCTGTGCGGCATTTGTCTGGGTTGCACTTAAGCAGACCAAGTCTGCCTAATCTAATAGTTTCAGTGTAATTGCTCCATACTACACGGTACGTATTAACATACGTAATTTAGCTCTAACTTATCCACCTATATACAAACCACAATCCGTATTTTCTGTCCAGGTGACCCATTCTGTACGTCACGTAATTAAAAAAAGGTCTTTTGCTCTCACTGATACAGTTACATTAGAAAAATCTCTGTGCGACATTTGTCTGGGTTGCAATTAAGCAGACCAAGTCTGCCTTATCTAATAGTTTCAGTTTAATTGCTCCATACTGTACGGTACGTAATGACATACGTAATTTTGCTCTAACTTATCCACCTATATATTTTCTTGTTCAGATTGAACAAGTTTGTGGGTTTCAGTACAGCAGGCCCATTTTTTTTTTGTACATATAATACACTTATATACAGAAAATGTTGAACCCCAGGGCTAAGGGTCGAGGACGAGGGCATTCAATTACTGCAGGGGGCAGAGGCCGTGGTCCTGGGCAGGGTGAGACAGTACCTGCTGATGAGGGAGCAGGGGAACGCCACAGAGCTACACTCCCAAACTTCATGTCTCAACTTACAGGGACATGTGGTAGAGGACTGTTGAAACCACAACAGTGCGAACAGCTGATCTTGTGGATTGCGGACTATGCTTCAAGTAATTTATCCACCAGCCAGTCTTCCACGCAGTCCACCCACGTTACCCAAGGGAGCACTCCTCTGGCTCCTCCACCTCAACCTCCTTCCCCCCAGTCTGCCCCCTCCCAGGAAAATGTGGAATGCAATCCGGCATACTCTGAGGAACTGTTTTCTGGACCCTTCCCAGAGTCACAAACCACTTCTCAGCTTGTTGCTGACCTTTTTCCCGATGCCCAAATTTTCCAACTGTAGAATTCTGTGGATGATGATGATGACAATGTTGACTTAGTGGAAGAAGTGTGTAAAGAGGTGTCGTACGATGAGGAGACACGGTTGCCAGACAGTGGTGAAGTAGTTGTCAGGGTAAGAAGCCCGAGGGGGGAGCAGACTGAGGAATCGGAGGATGACGAGGTGACTGATCCAAGCTGGGTTGATAAGCCGAGTGAAGACAGTGCTTCTGAGGCAGAGACGAGTGCTGCACCAGAACAGGTTGTAAGAGGCAGTGGTGTGGCCAGAGGGAGAAGCAGGGCCAGAGCTGGTGCATCAGCAGCAACTGTTTCACGTAGTGAAGCTCCCGTGGCGAGGCCTAGATGTTCGCAAGTCTGGAGGTTCTCTAAAGAAAGTGAGGATGACCGAAGGACTGTGGTGTGCAACCTGTGCCACACCAGGATCAGCAGGGGTGCCACCACTACTAGCCTAACCACCACCAGCATGCGCAGGCATATGAGTGCTAAACACCCAACTCAATGGAACTAAGGCCGTTCACCACCTCCTGCGGGTCACACCACTGCTCCTTCCCCTGTGTCACTTGCTGCCTCTGCTAGTCAACCCCCTGCCCAGGACCCCGGCATGAGCGCCTCCTGCCAGAAAACCACACCTTCGCCTCCACGATCCTCCACAGCGTCCACCAATGTGTCCCAGCACAGCGTTCAGCTGTCTTTACAGCAGACGCTGGAGCGCAAGAGGAAATACAGTTCCACCCACCCACATGCCCAAGCCCTCAACGTCCACATCTCCAAATTACTGAGCCTGGAGATGCTGCTCTGTAGGTTGGTAGAGGCCGAGGCCTTTCGCAATCTCATGGCGGTGGCTGCCCCTCGGTATTTGGTCCCAAGCCGCCACTATTTTTCCTGATGCGCCGTCCCATCCCTACACCAGCACGTGTCACAGAACATCATCCATGCCCTGACCAACGCTGTTTCTGAGAAGGTACACCTAACCACGGACACATGGACAAGTGCTGCCGGGCAGGGACACTATATATCACTGACGGCACATTGGGTTAACTTGGTGGAGGCTGGGACCGAGTCTGACCCTGGGGCCTCTCATGTAGTGCCCACACGGAGGATTGCGGGGCCTACCTCGGTCACGGTCTCTCAGACGTACTATGCCTCCTCCTCCAACCCCTCCTCCTCCTCCACCTCCTCCTTCTCCGAATTACCATCCGTGGGCACAGCGCCTTCAGTCGGTAGCTCTAGGCGCAGCAGCAGTGCCATGGGTAAGCGCCAGCAGGCAGTGCTCAAACTGCTGAGCTTAGGTGACAAAAGGCACACTGCCCAAGAGCTGTTACAGGGCATCACGGCACAGACCGATCTGTGGCTGGCACCGCTGAACCTCAAGCCAGGCATGGTTGTGTGTGACAACAGGCATAACCTGATGGCGGCTCTGCAACTCGGCAGACTGACACATGTGCCATGCCTGGCCCACGTGTTCAATCTCATAGTTCAGCGGTTCCTCAAGACATACCCCAATCAATCTGATTTGCTCACCAAGGTGCGCCGCATCTGTGCACATTTCCGCAAGTCGACCACAGATGCTGCCACTCTAAGGGCAGTGCAGCGTCGCCTACAACTGCCCGCTCACCGACTGTTGTGCGACATGCCCACAAGATGGAATTCGACATTAAACATGTTATCCAGAGTTTACCAGCAGCGGAGAGCGATTGTAGACTGCCAGATGTCAACTTCCACCAGTTGAGGTGGCAAAAGCATGAGGAGTAAACAAAGTGACCCAGTGACAGAGTAGGGAGTTGGAAAAAGCATGAGGAGTCAATACAATGGCCCAATGACAGAGTGGTGAGGTGGCACCAGCATGAGGAGTCAACATAGTGGCCTAGTCACAGAGAGGTGAGGGTGACAACAGCATGAGGAGTCAACACAGTGGCCCAGTGACAGAGTAGGGAGTTGGCACCAGCATGAGGGGTCAACATAGTGGCCCAATCACAGAGTGGTGAGGGTTGCAACAGCATGATGAGTAAACATAGTGGCCCAGTCACAGAGTGGTGAGGGTGACAACAGCATGAGGAGTCAACACAATGGTCCAGTAACGGAGTAGGGAGTTGGCAACAGCATGAGAATTTAATACAATGGCCCAGTGACAGACTATGGAGTTGGAAAAAGCATGAGGAGTCAATAAAATGGCCCAGTCACAGAGTGGGGAGGTGGCAGCAGCATGAGGAGTCAACACAGTGGCCCAGTGACAGAGTGGGAAGGTGGCAACAGCATGAGAGGTAAACACAATGGCCCAGTGATAGAGTGGTGAGGGTGACAACAGCATGAGAAGTCAACACAATGGTCCAGTGACAGGGAGGTGAGGTGGCAGCAGCATGAGGAGTCAACACAGTGGCCCAGTGACAGAGTGGAGAGGTGGCAACAGCATGAGGCGTAAATTAAATGGCCCAGTGACAGAGTGGTGAAGGTGGCAACAACATGAGGAGTCAACACAGTGGCCCAGTGACAGAGTAGGGAGTTGGCAACAGCATGAGGAGTAAATAAAATGGCCCAGTGATGGAGTGGTGAGGTGGCAACAGCATGAGGAGTCAACACAGTGGCCCAGTAACAGAGAGGCGAGGTGGCAACAACATGATGAGACAACATAGTGGCCCAGTCACAGAGTAGGGAGTTAGCAACAGCATGAGGAGTCAATACAATGGCCCAGTGATGGAGAGGTAAGGTGGTAACAGCATGAATATTTAACACAGTGGCCTAGTGACAGAGTGGTGACGTGGCAACAGCATGAGGAGTCAACACAGTGGCCCAATGATAGAGTGGAGAGGTGGCAACAGTATGATGAGTCAACATAGTGGCCCAGTCACAGAGTGGTGAAGGTGACAACAGCATGAGGAGTCAACACAATGAGTCCAGTGACAGAGTGGTGTGGTGGCACCAGCATGAGGAGTTAGCACAGTGGCCCAGTCACAGAATAATGAGGTAGCAACAGCATGAGGAGTCAACATAGTGGCCCAGTCACAGAGTGGTGAGGGTGACAACAGCATGAGGAGTCAACACAGTGGCCCAGTGACAGAGTAAGAAATTGGCAACAGCATGAGGAGTCAATACAATGGCCCAGTGACAGAGTGGGGAGTTGGCAACAGCATGAGGAGTCAATACAATGGCCCAGTGACAGAGTGGGGAGGTGGCAACAGCGTGAGAGGTCAACACAATGGCCCAGTGACAGAGTTGTGAGGGTGACAACAGCATGAGGAATCAACACAATGGTCTAGTGACAGAGAGGTGAGGTGGCAAAAGCATGAGGAGTCAACACAGTGGCCCAGTGACAGAGTAGGGAGTTGGCAACAGCATGAGGAGTCAACACAATGGCCCAGTGATAGAATGGTGAGGTGGCAACAGCATGAGGAGTCAACACAGTGGCCCAGTGACAGAGTGGGGAGGTGGCAACTGCATGAAGAGTCAACATAGTGGCTCAATCACAGAGTGGTGAGGGTGACAACAGCATGAGGAGTCAACACAATGGTCCAGTGACAAAGAGGTGAGGGGGCAACAGCATGAGGAGTCAACACAGTGGCCCAGTGACAGAGTAGAGAGTTGGCAACAGCATGAGGAGTCAATACAATGGCCCAGTGACAGAGTGGGGAGGTGGCAACAGCATGAGAGGTCAACACAATGGCCCAGGGACAGAGTGGGGAGGTGGCAACAGCATGAGGAGCACAATAGCCCAGTCACAAAGTGGTGAGGTGGGGGACAAAAGCATTGGCAGTAACTGTAGGTGTGTGGCATCAGGCAGGTGGCAGCATCTGAATAGTGGCTGAAGCAGGTGGCCAGAAGAAACGGGTCTTTTTTCACAAAGTTTGGGTGTGGCACTGTTAGTATTGGGTCAGTGATATCACCGCAGTGTGGAAGTCCGCCGTCTGCACACTGCAGCGCCATGGGTCCCAGCTCTGGCCTACCTCGCTGAAGGAGCAGGCAACCACCAGCATACCGCCGCATCCGCCCTCGCGGCCCGGTCTTATCTTGTGCGTGAGTGCACCTTTCCCTTTGTTATAGGAGAGGAGAGAATGCTTCCTATTTACTGTCTCAACACGGAGGTAGGGTTACTAGTATTTAGGGCAGCTTCACTGCCCATGAAGTGCCCAAGTGTGGTTGTTATATCTGATAACCTCTGCTGAAGCTTCCTGCTGCTCTGCCCTGCTGTGTACTGGACTTTTTCCTGACTTTCTGCCTGACTACAATTTTGCCTGCTGTCGGCTACTTGGATTACTTGGACTATTGACCTCTGCATTGCCTGACTATGAATCTGCCTGCCGTCACCTGTAAGTTTGTCTGGATCTCTGGCCTTGCACTGCCTGACTACGAGTCCGTGTGAACCAGTATACAGTATTACTCTGAACTTTGTTTTGCCTTAGTTTCAAGTGACTTTTGTCTACCTTCTGCCAGTAAAGATAATCTGTTCCATTACTCTGCCTCTGTTGGACTCTGTACACACTCCTGCAGTTAGCTGCTTTCTGGGTGACTGGTATAAACACCAGTGTCCTGACTCTGGGAGTCAGCAGTCAGCAAGATTGGGCTAAGCCCACACACCAAAGACTGGAACCCAGGCACATGTACTGGAACCTGAACACCTAACAGGACTCAGTACACACAACACACCCAGGAACCAGCTCACCAGCAACAACTCACAGTTTCGCTGTTCCCCCTCTGGGGAACCCTGGAGCCCTCTCACTAAAGGGACATTCATACAGGGAATGTCTGGACTCCATGTCAGAAGACACATGGCAGTCACAGACCAAACACCCACCCGGAACATAAACCACACACCACATAACCGAGATAAGGGAAGGGGATGAAAAGACCTCGGGAAGACCTCGATGACATATTAGGTGGCCACAATGACTGGGCAGATGGAATCCCAGGAAAGGTGCATAGCTCCAGCACCAACGGAGGCTGGAGCACAAGTAACCCACCAGGCTAGCAACAACAGAATAAAAGCACCTAGTGACCACACCCAGGTCAATATGTTAACCCCATGATAACCAGACAGGGAAGGAGGGAAGTATACAATAAGAAGGGAACATACCAGCAACCAAAACTACACGTTGCCCCTGGCAACTAGCAACCTCGGAATACCACTGTAGCCAGAATGCCAGGACACAAACATGAGTAATATGGAAGCTGTGTCACGGAGAACAACTAAGACACCACCAATTTGCACGTTGCCCCTGGCAACCAGCATAACTACATACGGTATACTAGGGCACAAACATGAGCAACATGAAACACGTGTCACGATAACCACATGGTACGTGACAGTTGTAGATTGAGTGGCGAGAG
Source organism: Rhinella marina (assembly GCA_900303285.1). Classification (NCBI taxonomy): domain Eukaryota; kingdom Metazoa; phylum Chordata; class Amphibia; order Anura; family Bufonidae; genus Rhinella; species Rhinella marina. The sequence goes on from ONZH01001578.1 coordinate 19,377, forward strand.
CCACAGCTCAGCCTGGTCCCTTATACCCTGCCACAGCATCGTGGCGGTGTGTTCTTTGTCACCTAAGCAAATAAGTTTCAGCACAGCTTGTTGCCGCATCCCCACCGCTGTGCTACACTGCTTCCAGCTACTAACTGATGGCTGACTGGTGCTGCAAGATGAGAATTCCTAGATGGAAGTGGAGGAGGAGAAGGAGGGGTTGCAGCCGCTAATGTAGGTGGTGGCGGAAATCCTGATGGAAGTAAGGCCTGCAATCCTTTGTGTCGGTAGCACCTGTGCCATCCCAAGGTACGACTCGCTCCTAGCCTCCACAGCGTTCACCCAGTGTGCCGTCAGGGAAATGTAGCATCCATGTGTCAGTCGTTAAGTGGACCTTCCCAGTAACAGCGTTGGTCAGGGCACGGGTTATGTTTTGGCACACATGCTGGTGTAAGGCGGTGAAAAACACCGGCAAAAATAGTGGCGGCTATGTATTGAGTAACGAGGAACAGCCGCCGCCATCAGACTGCAAAAAGCCTCAGTGTCCACAAATAACATTTTCAGCGCCAGTTTTTTGTAAAGGTGTGCATTTAGTGCTATGGCCTGTGGGTGGGTGGCTGGGTATTTGCGCTTTCATTCAAAGGCCTGGGGTATGGACATCTGTACGCTGCGCTGGGACACAGAAGTGGATGTGCTCGCTGATGGTGCTTGCGAGGGTCCAGGTGTAGGGTAGGAGGCATCAGGGTCTGCCTCTTGGCTAGCAGGAAACACATGGAAGAGGAGGCAGTGGTGTGACCCGCAGACACCGATTGTGGATCTAGGCGTTTGGCCCACCTATTAGGGTGCTTTGCTGCCATGAAGATTATGCTGGTGGTGGTCAGGTTGCTAGTGTTCATGCCCCTGCTCATTTTGATATGGCACAGGTTGCAAATGACAATTCTTTTATCGTCCACACTTGTTGGTGTGGCCTGCCTTCTCCCTTTTGCCACCCTACTGCCTCTTCCAGCCTGTTGTGGTGCTGAGGATCCCTTCCCCTCTGTACTGCTGTCCTCGTTCAGCTTGCCTCCTTCCCAAGTTGGGCCAGTGATTTCATCATCCACCACCTCCTCTTCCATTTCTTCACTCTGGTCCTCCTCCTGACAAGTTGACCTTCAGTGCTGCTGACACTCAAAAACATTTGGGATGAGGGTCTGCTGCTGATCTGACCATCTAAAACATTAGGGGCGAGTGCCTGCTGCTGAGCTGACCATGTAAAACATTCAGGGCGAGTGCCTGCTGCTTGTCTGACTGTGTAAAACATTAGGGGTGAGGGCGTGCTGCTACTTGCGCTTTATATACAAGTAAATATATGTTTCCTAACAATATTTCCTCTAAAATCGATGCTACCTTCGGTTTTTTGGGGAGTATTATTGTCATTCCGTAAAAGTGGCGTAATAGTCGGACATCATTGTTAATAGCACTGACTTTGGTGTCCAAGATGCATCCAGACATCCTCCACATGCTGTTCCCTAACCATTTCAGTGGTATTTCCACCATTTTCTCACGTTTCCCTATGAACCATACTCCCTCCCCTCTGCAGAGCAGGGGGTGCCTGGTGTTCTTCTATTGACCTCCTATTGTTCACCACCTAGTGTTCGGCCAGAGCACCCGAGCATCTGGGTACTTGATCATCACTATTGACCACTATGTTGCCACCTTCACTAAAATGTAACCGGGAGGGGATCGGTTTGCCGGCAAAACATGTTGGGAGGCAGAGAGTGTGTTTGTTTTTTAATTAGCAGCTAGCCTGCAACATGGAATGACAAATGACAAAGAGAAAGAGTGGACAATGAGGAATATGTAGCCAGTGACTGAGCCCAAGAAGCTGGCTACACTTTTGCCACAGTGTTATCAGGTTGAAGAGAGAGACAGACGGCGACCTGTTTAACCCCATATATACTAATAGGGTATAATCCTGCTCACTACTGTGACTTTTAATCAGTCTCACAGTTTTTTGTCCATTTATATGTTTCACAACCAATTAAAAGATGTTCTATAGTCAAATGACTAAGTGTAAATAAAAATAATAAGGTGCCAAGAGTGAAACAAGGGTCTAATGTGGACAGAGAGGTCTGGGACACAGATGGGTATGAAGGGGTCAGAGAGGTCTGGAGAGGACAAAGAAGTCTGGAAAGGACAGAGATGTCATGATGGGAAAGAGAGGCTCGGAGAGATCATTGAGCTTTGGATAGAACAAAAAGGTCACAAAAGAAAAAAAGGATTCTGGAAGTGAAATAGAGTATGACCAGCATTCTAGAGTCCTTTATCAGATCCTGCCTTTTAGACACTTGTAGCAGATTGTATTTCCTTTAACTTTTTTCTAGAACTCAACTGTATTTGAGTTTAACTTTTCACTGAAGAAACTTTTTGCAATCTCTGGACAACTAATTATTAGAAGCTTCTTCCTCAAGAGACACATGAGGTAATGGCAAAAACTTTCTGTAGAGTTGTTTCCACAGTCCATTACCTTTACTGAATGTGTACAGTATTTATATACATATATGGCCATGTGCCTAATCACCTCACACAAGATTTTTACAGTAGGAAGAATCTGTATTATTTGTATTGTTTGTATTGTATTATTTTATTAGTGTTTTATTTATTGAAGTATTAATGAAGAGAAAATAAAAAGTATTGAATTAAGAAATATGGAGACATCTGAGGTAAGAACTTAATCATTGTTTCTCCTTCTCCTTCCCCCTTTATTAGTACTGGTAGTAATAGTAGTGTCCTTACATGATTCAGTAGCCAGGTATAAAATACGTTAAAAATATTCCAGTACAAATAGAATTACCTGACCTTTGCCTGATTTCCATACTGACCCTGAGCTGCGCGCCCGGACCTTGGGTTGTTTATTGGATTGCATGTCGTCTGCCTGCCATGACCTTGGCCTGTCCTTGACTACAGTTTTTCCTGATCCCTCAATAATCTGCAGTGTCTGCACCAATATCTCATATCTAATACTGTTTTTCCTGATCCCTCAATAATCTGCAGTGTCTGCACCAGTATCTCAAGTCCCCTGCGGGTCAGCTGACAACCAAACAGAGACTACTCCAGGAGGTAGAGGCCTGTTGATTCCCATCCCTGGTGAAGTCCAGATCTCATTGCAGGAGTTAAAAGGGTGAAAAGCAGGGCATTGCTACGCTTAGGAGTTGCCCCAGGTCAAATCTGTTTGGTTGACACAGTGGTTCCACCCCCTCTGTGTAATGTAACAAATAAGATATTGGAAATTGGGCTTGTCCGGGCTTTTACTATTGATGACCTATCCTCAGTATAGGTCATCAATATCAGATTGATGGTGGTCCGACACCCGGCATTCCCACCAATCAACTGTACTATATGCGCGTACCATCTCCCTTCTCTCTTCTTGTCTGCTACTGTACGTATCTTTATGGGACCAAAGCAGAGGATAGGAAGAGAGAAGGGAGATGGCACATGCATACAGCGAGTTCTGTCTCATTATACAGCTGATTGGCGGGGTTCCTGGGTGCCGTATCCCCAGCGACCTGATATTGATTAACTATCCTGAGGAAAGGTCATCAATAAAGAAAGCCAAGACAATCACTTTAAGGAGACCTTACCTACAAAAAATACATAAAATAAAATAAAACTTTGATAAAATAAAAAAAGTACAAAAGTTGGTGAGAGAACAAAGGGCACAATCTGGAATTAGAAGCATTGTTAGAAAAAAATCCTTGGGATATACAGCACCTTCAGCAGATGTGGTTGGGAAATCAACAGTAAGTGACTGTAAACTTGTCTTGAATAATCAATTAGGTAAATAGTATTAAATAAATAGAAAAATAGTAATATAGTAATAATCATGTAAGGGCAGACACGGTGGACCATGAGGTCTACTTCTGCTGTTATTCTTCTATGTTTCTAAGAAAATGAGGTTCCTGTAAACTCCGGTTTCTGGCTAGTCATCTCCATGGAGCTCTGAAACTTCCATTTTTGGTGTGTATTCTAACAAATAAAAAGTGTAGTGATACTGTATTAGATAATATTAACCCCTTACTGATGAAGTAATTTTTTGCTTTTGAACCCCCACCTTGAAAGATCTATAACTTTTTATTTTTTTTCTATTTATTTTTTCTATATGATGTCTTGTATTTTGCTAAGCTATATTTCTAATTGCGCCATTGATTCTTCATTATAATGTATTTGTGGTGTGGAACAAAAAGTACAATTCTGCCATTTTATTTATTTTTTGCAGAGTGAGCTATAGTTTTTATTGACATTTTGTGGTATGTGCTAACTTTTACTGCCAGCAAAGGTCCCCGAAAATTGTAACTTTGTGCCTTTTTGTGCATTTCCTGTGATGAATTAATAACATGTTTTGCAAATATTTTACAATGCTGCGTAGCACAGCCGTCACTCCAAAGCCCACTCCACACACTCCTTTCTGAGTTCTGTCTGAACAGTGAATGTCAGGAAGGAGTTAATTACACTTAACTGAAAATTATCACTTTAGAACTATGCAACAGATTTTATTTTTGTCTAGAAAAATATTTTTGGAAGGAATATTCGGGCACATTTACTGATAGTGCTGCACCTGTTTTCTAAAAATGTTGAGCCAATATTTTGGTGAAAGATTTTTTTTTTTTACCAAGACTTTTTTTTATATATATTTTACACCAAAAGGAATGATAAATTCCATGCTCCGTGCATATTTGTTTTTTATTTTATTGACTCAACAGTGGGTGTGGCAAAAGTGAAGAAGTAATTTGCAGCAAACATTTTTTTTTGTGCGAAATACAAGTGCAAATGGTATAACATACATTATGTAAACTAAGTTTCCATTTAAGAGAATAGTGATTAAAGTTGGGTTCACATTCCATTTTTTTTATGTTTAATGTATATAAAAATGTACACGTTAAACAAATACCTCCATCACCATAGAGTTCCTTTATAAATATATATATATATATATATATATATATATATATATATTTTTTTTTTTTTTTTTTTTTTTGTTTTTTTCTCCCTGGATTCTGCAAGATGGAAAAGCGAAACCATATATATTAACCACTTCCCGTCTGCCCGTTGACTGTAAACGTCCGGGAAGTGGTTATCTATCTCTGAATGGACGTTTCTGAACGTCCATTCAGAGATAGCAACTGCACGCTACTCGTGCAGCTGCACAGTGGGGTACCTGCTGTCAGTGACAGCAGGGTACCCCAGAGAGAAGGCAGGGACTGTTCCCAGGGGTCCCTGCCTTCTAGATCGCTGTATACACAGCGCTCAACGAGTGCTGTGTATACAGATCAGGAAGCGCTATTGCGCTTGGGAGAGTGCAGGAGCTGCCGGGTCTCTCATAGACCCGATCAGCCCTGCACTGAGGCTGTACAGCATAGTATTATGCTGTACAGCCTCTCTGGGGATATATTTCCCCTGTAACTGGGGCTACTATGTCAGCCCCAGTTACAGGAGAAATCAAGTGTAAAAAAAAAAAAAAAAAAAATAAGTAAAGTTAAATGTCCCCCTGAGGTCTTGCATGACCTTATGGGGGACACAAAGTGTAAAATAAAAAATAAAAAATAATAAAAAATAGAGTATTATATAAAAAAATAAAATAAAAATCACATATAAAAAAAAATAATTTCCCCCAAATATGTCATTAAAAAAATGTTACAAATAAAAATAAATAAATAAAATAGACATATTTGGTATCACCGCGTCCGAAACGACCGGCTCTATAAAAATATCACATGAACTACCCCATCAAGTGAACTGTGTAAAAAAACTAATAAAAATTATGCCAAAACAGCTTTTTTTGTTGCATCACCTAACAAAAAACCTAATATCAAACAATCAAAAAGTTGTATGCATCCCAAAATGGTAGCAATAGAAACGTCACCTTATCCCGCAAAAAATGAGCCCCCGCACATGATTATAGCCCAAAAAATGAAAAAAAAAATGGCTCTTAAAAAATTGCAACACAAAAACATGATTTTTCTTCTAAAAATGCTCTTATTGTGTAAAACGTAAAAAAAAAAAAAAAAAATAGACATATTTGGTATTGTTGAATCCTTAACAACTGGCTCTACAAAAATATCACATGATCTACCCCATCAAGTGAATGGTGTAAAAAAAATATAGAAAAATGCCCCTAAACTGCTTTTTTTTTGTTAACCTCCCAAAAATTAGATTAAAAAGTGATTAGAAACCCGGATGTACCCCAAAATGGTGCCAATAAAAAGCACTGCTTGTCCCATAAAAAATAAGACCTCAAACAGCTCAGTCCACAAAAAAATTGTTATCAAAAAAAGTTATCACTCTTACAAACCATGACAAAAAATTCCATGTTAGAAAATGCAGATGCTGCTCCTCCCCTTCTGAGCCCTGGCGTATCCCCAAATAAGAGTTTACGACCACATGTGGGGTGTTTCTGCAAACTGCAGAATTGGAGTAATAAATATTGAGTTTTGTTTTGTTGCTAACCCTTGATGCGTTACAGGAAAAAAATGATTAAAATGGAAAATCTGCAAAAAAAGTGAAATTTTGAAATTTCACATCTATTTTGCTTTAATTCCTGTGGAATACTTAAAGGGTTAACAACATTTCTAAAACCAGTTTTGAATAGTTTGAGGGGTGTAGTTTCTAAAATGGGGTCATTTATAGGTGGTTTCTATCATGTAAACCCACAAACTGTCTTCAGAACTGAACTGGTCCTTAAAAAAGTTGATTTTGCAAATTTGCAAAAATTCTGTCTAAAATTCTAAACCTTCTACTGTCCTAAAATAATAAAATGACACTACCAAAATGATGCCAACATAAATTAGACATATGGGGAATGTAAATTAAAAAGGATTTTATGGGGCATCACTATCTGTCTTAAAAGCAGAGAGATTGAAATTTAGAAAACAGTGAATTTTTTCAAATTTTCGTTAACTTTTGGATTTTTTTATAAATAAAATTAAAACTTATTGACTCAAATTTACCATTACCTTGAAGTACAATGTGTCACGAGAAAACAATCTCAGAATCACTTGGATAAGTAAAAGCGTTCTAAAGTTATTACCATATGAAGTGACATATGTCAGATTTGCAAAATTAAGCCTGGTCAGGAAGGGGGGAAATGGCCCAGATCTGAAGTGGTTAAACATGGGGCAAAAACATGATTTGAATCCAGCCTCACTTCTACAAAATACCTCATACAGAGTGATCCACTATGATAGATCTGTCTCATCTTTAGACTGCGCGGGATAATTCTACACTCTCTACATATTGGATAGTATCAGCAAATCCTTAGTAAATGTCCGATAGTACATATTTATTTGTAACTTTTATCACAATTTTAATAAGGGTCCAAATATAAAATATCCAACAATCTTGAATTGCAATGATTGAAAGGGAGTTGGTAGAGCGGAGAAGAATTGTCCTGGTGGGTGTAGGTATAATTCTCAGAATTTCACATATTTTGTCTTCTTTTGCCCAACATAGAAAAGAGAATCTTTCAGGAGAATATCTGAATGTTTAACGAGGGTCCAACAGATGTCATTGTGGAATGTAGTAATAAAGTTGTTCTTGAAACTTGCTAGGTGCTTCCTAGGAATTTTTCAGTAGTTTTTTTGTGATGTCAATAATTATATGATTATTTATGCCAATTTGCATTAATACAATCAGATACTGTAATCTAAGTCACCCAGTCACTCCAGTCACCCGTGGAGCTTCTGCAGTGGCCAGGTTTGGGGTGGCCCCAATGGTACGTTGGGTCCCCCGGACACTGTTGAGGTGTCACCACATGTTGCTGCTCTCTGGAAAGGATGGTAAGGTGTGTCGCACCGTAATGAGAAAGTCCAGAGAGTCTGCAGTAACCAGTGTGCTTCATTCCTGGAGGAATTCAGTTTCTAGACATAACAACATAGCTAGACATTCAAAAGGTCAGTCTGTTTGGTTTTGGTGGTAAACAAATATTTTTCCCTTCAAAATATGCTCTTCTTTAAACATTATGGTAACTGTGGAAAATCACCATCTTCTTTGTCAAAGTCCCCAAAGTCTCTCAGTATTCAATTAATTAATTACGGTGCTAATGAACAGGATATACATCACAACATACATATGAAATGCAGTTACACAGTATTAAACAGTATAAGTTAACCCCTTCAAGTGAAATAAAGTAAGACGTTTATAACTCTGCATAGGGGAAATAGGCAAATGTCCACAAATGTTCAGACTTCAATGTACCCCTGCTCCAGGGCACCACACTTCCAAAGGACATGGACCGCCTGCTTTTATAATATTACAATTCTTATAGATGTGTCCACCATTAGATCACATTTGGATAAAGACTCTTTTTTTTAATTAAACCAATGCAAAATAACATTGCAACACTAGAAAAATCCATGATAGATTGCAAATTACATCACAACCAATGGCTCACCACCCATATACATATACCAAAGTCATCTCATTGTATAGTATTGTAAAATCATGATTTTTTTTTTGTCATCTCATACCACACATCTCAGGAAATGTTTATTCAAGAAGAAGGATACATAGATAATTTTATTTTTTGTATCAACAGTTTTTGGTTGAAAAATTGATGTCTGTATTAACGAGCCACAGTAAAACCAATCTATTCTCTCATATGCTGATCACCCTGATTAAAATCTTCTGGTCTTCTAAATGTTCGTACCTACAGAGGAAGGTAAACTGTAAATTGTTATATATTTCTCTACTAAGTTGCACATTTATAGGAAGTGAGTTCAACTAATCTTCACGCTTTTCATTCACTTTCTACAATTCGGTAGCTACCACCATGAAGTATATTTTACCTGTGCTGTAAGGACAATGTAGTCTCAGTTATGAATAATTTAAAGGGGTTATTTAAGAATCTTGATCGGGCAAAGGCAAACAATGGTATAAAGTAAGAAAAGACACCAGGTAACCACTGCTGTCAATCACTCGACTCAGTGGTACCATTATCTGCCTTTCAACCATTTGTTCTCATCTCAGAAAACCCCTTTGCTTAACAAATGCTTGCAGGAGTGAGAGATTCAAGCTCACGATACATAGTTCATACTTTATACCTAGTAAATACAATAACCTAATCAACACTAATTTGGTCTAAAAATAACAGCCTAGATTAATATAATTTGAAGTTTTCTTTACTTTCTTATTGTACTTGCAGACAAATCAGACTGTGGTCACAGAGTTTCTACTTTTAGGATTTCAAGGCAGCCAACTTTTGAGACATTTTCTATTCCTTCTGTTCCTTCTTGTCTTTGGTGCCACAATATGTGGGAACCTCCTGATCATCACCCTGGTGTCCACCAGTAAGAACCTCCACACTCCAATGTACTTCTTCATCTCACAACTGTCCATCAGTGACATCTTTTTGATCACTGATATTGTCCCCAACATGCTCCACATCCTACTGAATAATGGAGGAACCATCAGTTTTATTGGTTGTATGACCCAGTTTTATATTTTTGTTAGCACTGATGGATTTGAATGTTTTATTCTCGCTGTGATGTCTTATGACAGATATGTGGCCATCTGTAATCCCCTCCATTACTCCTCTATCATGACTAATAGATTTTGTGTTAAGTTAGTTGCTGCTTGTTGGATATTGGGCAATTTAGGTTCATTTTTTGTCACCATAACACTATCAAGACTGAAATTTTGTGGGTTAAATACTATTGACCATGTTCTTTGTGACCTTGTCCCTTTACTTCAAGTTCTTTGTTCTGACACCTACATTGTTCAGTTGGAGATTTATGTTATAGGAATTCCAATTTTATTAATCCCAACCACAATCATTGTAGTGTCTTATACTTATATTGTTATAACAGTCTTAAGGATCCCATCCAGTACTGGTAGACAGAAAGCCTTCTCCACCTGTAGCTCCCACCTCATTGTGGTCTCCATATTTTACTGGACAATATTCTGTGTTTATGTTCCTGCATCAAGGGAAAAAACATCTGATGTTAATAAAATCCCATCCCTGCTGTATACTGTATTTACACCACTGATTAACCCCATTATATACAGTCTGAGGAATAAAGACATTAAGAAAGCCGTACAGCGAGCATTTCACAAAAGATATCATTTAATACACATCTATTTATAGTAATAGATATGCCTGTTCCTCATTTGGTGGTACGTATGTTTGGTTTTTCCAGAATTACAGATGCAGTACCTTGAAATAGTATTTATAGTGCTTGAAGTTTTCAACATTTTCTGACATTACACCCACAAACATATTGGGATTTTATGTGATAGAGCAACACAAACTAGCAAGTATGTGTGAAGTGAAAAGAAAATTTTTGATCAAAAATCTGAAAAGTCTGGCATGCGCTTATATTCAGCTAAAATAAAATCCAGTGTGAACCTACTGACTTCAAAAGTCACCTAATTAGTAAATAGAGTCCGACTGTGTCTCCAGCTGTTCTGTGAAGGCCTCAGACGTTTGATAGAGAACATTAGTGATCAAACAGCATCTTGAAAACCAAGAAACATGCCAGCTAAGTCAGGGATAAAGTTGTGGAGAAGTATAAAACCAAGTCCATCATCTGCAAATAGAAGGAGTATGGCACAACTGCAAACCTATCAAGACATTGTCATCTACCTAAACTGACAGCCAAGGCAAGAGGCCCATGGTCACTCTGGAGGAGCTGAAGAGATCCACTGCTCAGGTGGGAGAATCTGTTCACAGGACAACTATTAGTCGTGTGCTCCATACATCCTGCCTTTATGGTAGAGTGGGAAGAAAAATGTCCCAGTCGCAGTCCAGACCTAAATCCAATTGATGCTCATTTTATTGTATAGGTCTATAACATCTATGTGATTTTTTTTAAAATTTTTAAGCAAATAAACCTATTTGTAGGTGAAAAATGTGTTTAGCTAGTATTTTTTACTTGCATTTTTAAAGATTTTTCCAAAAACTTGTTTTTAGTATTCCAGTGTCAGTTACCGTAAAAACTGACATGATGCTTATTGGGCCTTTCTAAAGGTAGGGTCAAACAGGCATCCATAAATGGTGGAAATTGTAAAACCCTGAATGCCACAGTAACTCCTCAGCATCCCGCAATATCATTGTGGGGGTGGATTTGGCATGAAAGAGGTAGTCCCCAAGTACTAAGATGCGGCAATAACCACGTGGAACCAAGGGTACAGTCCACCATGAAATAAGATGGTCGTAAAGAAAGAATTCTCAGATAAGGTTAGTGGTGAGAAGTTGTAGAATTGGGTAGGGACTCTACCCATGGAAAGAATCTAGGAAGACCGTTTGGTAATGAAGTGGGTGTTGGCACGAAGGATCAATGCTAACATTGTATGCAAAATGAACCGTCAGAATTAATTGAAGGGGTTTTCTGAGATTTTGAAATTTATGGCCTATGCTCAGGATAGGTCCTGAATATCTGATCAGTGGAGACCCAACACTCGGCCCTCACTCCGATCAGCTGTTTGAAGAGGCTGCGGCACTTGAGTGAGTGCTGTGACCTCTCTCTAGGCCGGTGACATCACATTCTTCTTTCATACGGCCTAGGCCTGGCTCAATATTATTGAAGTGAATAGGGATGAGCTGCAATATTAAGCACAGAAAATCACTGAGCACTATGGAACGCTAAATTAAGAGTAAAATCTCAAACTTTATTTATTTCATGTTAAAATAATAAGGGGAAAACAAGTAATGGCCCTAGGTCCTATGTTTGGACCTATAGGAAGTGCATTCCCCAGCCACCGGTTTATTTTATGGTGGAGTCCTGGGAAATGTCACGACCTACTAAATAAGGTTAAAATTGTTTGAGGTACTGGAATATACCAGTGAAGAGCCTACAGGGTAACTATCCTGTCCATCCACCTATATATAGCTCTATTCATTGACCCAATCCAGACCAAAAAGCCCTAGGGGAATAATCCTTGTTGCATATGATTGGTGGTGCGCCTTTGAGTCTCTTGAGTCCCCCTGGCTGTGACTTTTGTCAAATCAGAGCGCCATTCGTGTCATGGGTAACTCACACCACTGTGCCAGGCTCTACGCGTTTCACCATAAACATATGGACTCATTAGGAGCAGCACAATATCCCGGACAAACAAACATATACAGGGCCAGCCCCCGTTGTGTACGGGTGGCGGCACCGGCGCTGTGACGGGATATTGTGCTGCTCCTGATGAGTCCATATGTTTATGGTGAAACGCGTAGAGCCTGGCACAGTGGTGTGAGTTACCCATGACACGAATGGCGCTCTGATTTGACAAAAGTCACAGCCAGGGGGACTCAAGAGACTCAAAGGCGCACCACCAATCATATGCAACAAGGATTATTCCCCTAGGGCTTTTTGGTCTGGATTGGGTCAATGAATAGAGCTATATATAGGTGGATGGACAGGATAGTTACCCTGTAGGCTCTTCACTGGTATATTCCAGTACCTCAAACAATTTTAACCTTATTTAGTAGGTCGTGACATTTCCCAGGACTCCACCATAAAATAAACCGGTGGCTGGGGAATGCACTTCCTATAGGTCCAAACATAGGACCTAGGGCCATTACTTGTTTTCCCCTTATTATTTTAACATGAAATAAATAAAGTTTGAGATTTTACTCTTAATTTAGCTTTCCATAGTGTTCAGTGATTTTTAGTTATAAAGGGACGTGAACCATTGGTTATACAATTCCGTGATTTAATATTAAGCACAGCCACAATCCAATGTATGGTGCTGTGATTGGTAAGCTGCGAGGAAACTGTGGTGTTCACAGGGGCGTCACAGCCTTCTCAATCAGCTGATTAGTGGGGGTGCTGGGAGTCAGACAGATATTGATAACCTAGCCTGTAAATAAATCATCAATATAGAAGACTCAGAAAACTCCTTTAACATAGAGCTGAATTTCCAGAATGACACCTCTTCTACTGTATGAGGATTTGAGAGTAAATCTGCACATAGAGATGGGCATATCAATCCCAAATTATTTACATTCATTATGAATATCACAAAATTCTGCTTGCAAACAAATCCGAAGTTCTGGCGGTTCGTTTTGGACGAATCACACAAAACAGTGCCTTTCATTTTTCATTTGAAATTCAGGAAACTATCGAGGGACAGAAGTCAGAGAGGGTGAAGGTCAGGCACTGAGTCCGCTTCCAAACAGAGACACCATTTTGATCCTATCACTGATGTGAAAAGATGAGCCTGCCCTATCTGCAATTAAAGACACAAGAAGTCTGCCATTTTAGTGTCTTGCAGGGATCGTGAAGAAGGTATAATTAGATAGGTACATTAAACTACTTTTTATGGAGTCCGGTTTTAGCATTAAGGACAGGATAGGGGCAGGCAGTGTATTGTGTGTCTGTGTTGCACTGGACAAGACAAACACATTAGATTTTAAAGAGACAGCAATTTTTTATGTGCAGGAGACAGAACAATGTTTTGCACAAAACTCTTGCAAAGCTTCTACATTTAACCTGTGTGCACTAAGAGTCTATTCTAGCATCATTAGCAGTGCATATTATGCCAAAAATGCAGAGGTCACACAATTCAACTTTTTTTTAAATTTAGAAATTTGTTGAAAAGCTTCAACAGTTTAGAAATAAATGTAATCTAGTGCATCAATAGCAGTGAATATTCTGGTTGCAGATGTTGTCTTATTGCACCAAATACCTGTTGCAAAGCTTCTACAGTTTATAAGAGTACAAATAAGTGTATTTTTCCCCATCACTATCAGTGTATATTGCATTTTTCCCCAAAGAAACAGTTGACATTTTTATTATAAAAATTCTGTTTAGCACCGACTAGTGTAACCTGATGTATTGTTCTGTGTCACAATTGCCATATATCATATTAGTGGACTTTATTGGTGCTGTGTCAGACCTACAGCACATTTTGGTGGTGGGATGTGAGCCCATAAGGTAATTGTTCTCTAACTTGTTAGGTACTAATGAATGGGGCTCTGTCCAAGTGCAAAATAAAGAGTTTTCAAAAAAATCTGTTTATACAAGTTCTGAGTCCAATACTATATATATATATATATACTAGCAGAAAGACCCGGCTTTGCCTGGGTATATTTCATCTATTTATTTAATGTTTCTGTGTGTCGTTGCAGAGAGAAAGTCAATGCAGCTGACAGAAATTGATTTTTACCTTCATTTTTTCAATCCCTATTGGCTGTGGAGTGGGAGGGGGCGTGGTTTAATGGGACACGGGGGGGGTTAAGTCCTTCATTTCAGGGTGGCCTGAATTATAGGTTAATGCCATGGTAATTTGAAGAAACACAATGGGTAGCAGTGGAAGAAAACATTGCTTTGCGCGGGTATATTTAATCTATTTCATTTAATGTTTCTGTGTGTCGTTGCAGAGAGAAAGTCATCCTCACTCCCATCCCTGCAGCTGACAGATGTTGATTTTTACCTTCAATTGTTCAATCTCCATTGGCTGCGGAGCGGGAGGGGTCATGGCCTGACTGAGTCGGGGGCGTGACGTTGCAAGACCTGGGGCGGGGTTTTAAGTCCTTCTTTTGATGGTGGCCAGAATTACAGGTCGATGCCATGGTAATTTATGAGGACACGCCATGGGTAACAGTGGAAGAAAACATTGCTTTGCACGGGTATATTTAATCTATTTCATTTAATGTTTCTGTATGTTTTTGCAGAAAGAAATCCAACCTCCCTCCCGCCCCTGCAGCTGACAGAAGTTGATTTTTACCTTCATTTTTTCAATCCCCGTTGACTGCAGAGTGGGAGGGGGCGTGGCCTGACAGAGTCGGAGCGTGGTTTCCCGAGATCTGGGGCGGGGGTCAGAGTGTCATGAATTACAGTTCGATGACCTGGTAATTTATGGGGACCCGCAATGGGTAGCAGTGGAAAAAAACATCTTTTATTAGTACTGAATGGTCGTAGTCTAAAATTAGTCAATTTCATCTATGATTTTTGTGTGTCGTTGCAGAGAGAAATTCACCCTCCCACCCCTGCAGCAAACAGAAGTTTATTTTTACCTTTATTTTTTCAATCCCCGTTGGCTGCGGAGTGGGAGGGGGCGTGACCTGACAGAGTCGGGGGCGTGGATTAGCAAGACGCTTCACATGGGTGTATTTAATCTATTTCATTTAATGTTTCTGTGTGTCATTGCAGAAAGAAAGTCAACCTCCCACCAATCCCTGCAGCTGACAGAAGTTGATTTTTACCTTTATTTTTTCAATCCCTGTTGGCTGCGGAGTGGCAGGGGGCGTGGCCTTACAGAGTCGGGGCGTGGCTTAGCAAAGCGCTTCGCATAGGTGCATTTAATCTATTTCATTTAATGTTTCTGTGTGTCGTTGCAGAATGGCTGCGGAGTGAGAGGGGGCGTGGCCTGACAGAGACGGGGCGTGGCTTAGCAAGAGGCTTAGAACGGTTGTAGTCTATAATCAGTCTATTTCATCTAAAATTTTTGTGTGTCGTTGCAGAGAGAAATTTACCCTCCCACCCCTGCAGCAAACAGAAGTTTATTTTTACCTTAATTTTTTCAATTCCCATTGGCTGCGGAGTGGGAGGGGGCATGACCTGACAGAGTCAGGGGCGTGGATTAGCAAGACGCTTCGCATGGGTGTATTTAATCTATTTTATTTAATGTTTGTGTGTGTTGTTGCAGAAAGAAAGTCAACCTCCCACCCATCCCTGCAGCTGACAGAAGTTGATTTTTACCTTTATTTTTTCAATCTCTGTTGGCTGCGGAGTGAAAGGGGGTGTGGCCTGACAGAGTTGGGGGTGTGGCTTAGTGAGACCTGGGGAGGGGGTTTTAAGTACTTCTTTTAGGGTGGCCTGAATTAAAGGTCAATACCATGCTTATTTATGAGCCCACGCAATAGACAGCAGTGGAGGAAAACATCTTTTATTACTACTGAACTGTAGTAATAGAAAAACACATAAGTTATATTTATGGTAACCGGAATACCTTTAACAGTGTCAGTGAATAGAAATGGATGAGATCCTCAGCTGCTGATAATTACCTGGTTGTTATGGAAACCTGCCCTCCCTGTGTGGCTTTGCAGAGAATGGCAGTTGGAGTTTAAAACCAAAACTCCCAGTTGTAATGTTGGCTAATGGAGATCATATTTTGGGAATATCTCGGGAATGGTACGTCCTAGAGAGATGAGACCTGGTCTAAAACCTTCCCGGACACCTGATGTACCTGTGTGCCGAATTTGGTGAAAATCGGTCCAGTAGTTTGGTCGCGCATAGAGAACAGACAGACAGACAGACAGAAACTCATTTTTATATTATTAAGAGATATATATATATATGGTCAGGCAGCGCTCTCACCATAAAAATATAATTGCTTATATGTTGAACAGTGTATCGTTAGAATGAAGCAAAGTGATCACTATGCATGTACAACAGAAATGCCTTATTTATCCCTCAATTATTGAGAGGTTTACTGACCTCTTTGACTCTACAGGTGTTTCATTGAATTTAGAAACACTAGGCTATGAAAAACAAAAATGTCATTTCTTCCAATTAAATGTTGCAAAAACTAGAGATGAGCGAATCTATTCACCGCTTCGTAGATTCGTATCGAATCTTGGAAATTTTCAGCTGCGAAGCAAATCCTAATTTCTTTGGATTTGCTTCATATTATTTGTAAATCTTCGCAAAATTCGCGTGCTAACGATACGTATGAAACGTAAGAAACGTACGCATTCTGCGTGAGGCGGCACAATGATCATACGCCCCCACGCAAGAGCAGGAAAGTGAAGATACGCCCCCCTCAGAACTGGAAAAAATCAGCCCGGCCCACCGGGATCTAACTGTTTTGCACGTATAGGGAGTAAAGACTCCTCCCTCAGTACTCCACCCTCCTCTGAAGTCTGAGCCAGTTTAGACCAGCGCTGACCTCAGAGCAAGAGGCAAGCATCATGGCTAAAAAACAGCTGCATCCAAATTGGAACGGGATGTATTTTAGAGACGACTTACCTGAACCACCATCCACTCAAGACATCAGGGTGTCACAAGTCTGCCAGAGAAACCCAGCTTCAGTGCCTATGTGTTTCTTACAACCAGCTGAGGTTGCTGTTGCTGCGACTGGTGAGGCGGCTGGAGCGTCTGCTTTGGCTTGTGCGGCTGGAGCGTCTGCTTTGGCTCCTGAGGCTGGAACGTCTGCTATGACTCCTGCGGCTGGAATGTCTCTTTTGGCTCCTGTGGCTGGAACGTCTGCTTTGGCTCCTGCGGCTGGAACATCTGCTTTGGCTCCTGCGGCGGAGGCGGCTGGAGCATCCACTTCGCTGCCCAGGAGGAGATCCACCCCTTCCATACACCAGAACCCAATTGTTCCACCATCTGTGACGGCCCATGCACAGACCCTCTGGGACTATAAAACCGCAGTGGAGGACTGGGTCATACATGTACTCGACCACCCTAGGCCGGGAGATCCTTCATTGAAACTGAGAAAGGGAACTGTGATTTGGTTTTCCGTTGGAAGAGGGTCTGGCTTCCTGCAGGATGATGAGGATGGAAATGAGTATTTTGTGGGCTGCAGGTCGGTGAAAAGGCTGTACCTGCCACAACATCGGCATAGCCTGTACGTGGGGGATCTGGTGGAGTATACCCCCATGGTGTCCCTGAAAAGCCAATTTGCCACCGGGGTTACCCTCCTTTCAAAGCCTCCGGTGCCTACAATGGAACCAGAAGTGTGGCCGGATGAACCACCAGGTCCAGGACGCTTGCGCTGCCTGCAGGAGTTCCCAGATGGCGTCCTCTGGTTCAGGGAAAAGCCGGAGCCTCAGCCGGAGCCTCTGATTTCTGGACTGCCAGCACCACCACCACAGTCCTTACAGCTGGGTCAGCTGACCACGTTATCGTTCACCTTCCAATCCACGGTGGTCCACCAATACCAGCTGCCGTGGAAGATGAAGCCAGCAGCAGCCAGGGAAGCTGGGGCTTCTTTCCTGGATGCAACCTTTCTGGAACCGCTGCAGCTGGAAGTCTTTACCCCTGCTGTCCCGGCAGGAGCATCCGGAAAAGCGAAAATGGCTGCAGCGTGCGTCACCACCACCCGGACCCGGACAGTTTAATATGATATTTAGCTGAATCTCTATTACTTTCTCCCACCTCCTCACTGCTGAAACGTCTTCGCTATTGCTGGAGTTTCCTTACATATATTTCCCTGGTCCTCCCTAATTTTAGAGATAAACATAGACTCCCTAGCTTTCTTTAATAGAGAAGTCATTATTTTGCTGCCCTTGTTGCCATGTGCGTAGAGTTTGTGTTTAAAATATAGGAAATTCTTCACAACTTTTTGGGAAAGGATCGCTTTCAGTTCACATCTAAGTGATGCTAAATCCTGCTTGACTTGTATCCACCGCGGCCTGCTGGTCTTTTTTTTATCTGGGTACCCAGGGTGACAAAGACCCCTCTAATAAAGGCCTTATGGGCCTCCTAGACATCTGGGCTTAGATGTTTTGTCTTTGGAACACGATGGGCTCTATCTATAATAAAATCATTGTCAGTCAGCTCGGGCAAGAGGGTCTTAAAAAGCCTGTGTATATATGCAGTGAGATCTTGGCTCACACATCTTCAGGGATATCCCGAAGCTTGATGTTATTCCTACGTGAACAATCTTCAAAATCAGCCATCTTCTTTTTAATAGCCTCTATTTTGTCCGCCATTTAATTATGGGCGTCTAGCACTGTGTTTTGTGAGGTGGCGAATTCACCCATTTTGGATTCAATGTGCTCAACTCTGTCTTCCACCTCCTGCATCCTAATAGACATTCTGTGGATTAAAGTGGCAAAATCTTGCTGTAATGAGGCTTTCAACACCAGTAACATTTGTTTAAGTGTGACTTCAGCGGGAGGTTTATCAGAGGTAGGGAAGCTTAAGAAGGAATAAGTTGGACGGTCAGAATTGTTTTGATCCTCAGTGGAGGCACTGACCTGAATCATGTCTGTATTGTCCATTCTGAGCTTCTGATTCCTGGGGCTATTAGACGGATATGCTGCCATCTGCTCCAGTGGGGCACCATGTTGGGCGTCTTCCCTTCCCGTCGATGAAGGCCTCACATGATCAGGAGTAGGAGGAAATGATGGGATGGATGGTTCCAGGGAGGAAGGGGACTCCGGTCGCGTTGGAGGTGAGACTGAGCCTGGAGACAACACTGGAGACATGCTGTGCACCGATGCAGGAGACGCGGCCTTGTTGTGGGAGTCGGCGCCATCTTTGATTTTACCTTTCTCAAAGTAAGATTCCAGGTTAGCGCTGTTGATCCTCGGTAATGTTCTTCCCCATGATGTCAGGGAGTAAGTTAGGGACAAATAGCTAAATAGTAATGAAAGCGGAGGTGCAATGCAATGATTATGACGCAGGTTCTCTGCAACCACTCACTTTTAGCTTATGAGTGACACACCGCTGAAATCAGCATTTCTGTCACTAATTTATGCTGCCCTCAGTACAGTCAGCATAAAGTTGACGACAGGTTCCCTTTAAGGTGTGGCATGAAGAGTTTTGTTTCCTGGTTAAAAAAAAATCTCAGCCTGTCAGCTCTCCTTCTGCACAGCCTCCAGTGATTAAAGTATCACCCCTCTTACCACTCAAAGCCTGTTATTCCCATCTCGCCCTGTACACCCTTCAGTGATTTTATAGGGTACAGATAGTCAGGAACTCTTCTTCATGGTATTCACCACCCCCCACCACCACCACCACTCAAAGCCTGTAATTCTCATCTCGCCCTGTACACCCTTCAGTGATTTTATAGGGTACAGATAGTCAGGAACTCTTCTTCATGGTATTCACCCCCCCCACCACCACCACTCAAAGCCTGTAATTCTCATCTCGCCCTGTACACCCTTCAGTGATCTTAGAGGGTACAGATAGTCAGGAACTTTTCTTCATGGTATCACCCCCCCCCCACACCATTGAAAGCCTGTAATTCTCATCTCGCCCTTTACATCCTTCAGTGATCTTAGAAGGTACATATAGTCAGGAACTTTTGTTAATGGTATCAGTCTTCTTACCAATCACAACTGGTACTGCTATCTTTTCTCCTGTACAGTGTTCTTTGACATGTGAAGGGAACGGTACAGAAATGTTCTTTCATGATATCACTTCTCTTACTAATCACAACTAGGGATGAGCGAAACAAACCAGATTCGTTACGAACTTTGCCAAAAGTTCGGTTCGTCACCGAACTGAACTTTGAGAAAGTTTGTAACGAATCTGGTTAAAATTACAACGGCGACGCAAAACTGTACTTTTTTCACAGAATAGACCAGGATACAAGGGATTATTACTCCTGTAATTCCTTGTATCCTGGTTTTCTGTGAAAATCAAGATGTGTGACGTCACCCCACAGCCAAAAAAGAGTAAAAATAGTCCAATCCGTTGATTCACCTTGGCCAAGCGTTCTTCCCAAGACTTGAGGGCTGCGCCTTCCTTCCCGAACCAGTCTCCGAGGATCGTGATGAAGTCTGGTTTCACGGTAAAGGGGAAGGGGGCAGAAGAAGCCAGTTGCCAGTCCCCGAAGAGCATGGCTTCCGACTTCCCGCAGTTGACTTTGGCCCCTGAAGCTTGTCCGACGAGTGCAGTCACCGAATGCCGGTCAGCGCAGAAGACGGTCATGTCGTCCATGTACAGCGAGCACTTGACCTCGAAGTGTCCTGGTGCGGTGATCCCTCTGATCTCTCCATTCTGCCGGATAGACTCCGCGAAGAGTTCTATAACACAAACAAAAAGGAGAGGTGATAGAGGGCAGCCTTGTCTGACCCCAGAGCAAACCGGAAAGGGGTCAGTCTTCCAGCCATTCACCAACACCGTGCTGCAAATATCAAGGTACATCAGGTTAACAAACGAACAGAAGCTCTCTCCTTTGGGGCACCTTCTGCCAGGGAAGTCTTGGCAAACCTTGATCTGCCCTTGGAGTCTCTACCACTTTTTAGTGATGAGGAGAAGGAGGAGAAGAAGGTCCACTAAAGTCAGCGGGTGGAACGTACTGAGACGTACTGAGTTGGCTGTAAGCTCCTGTCCCGTGACCGAGAGTACACGCTACACGTTGCTGCTCTGCTGGGTGCGTCAACCCCGTTTAGCCGCAACAAAAAAAGTTTAAAAAAAAAGTTAAAAAAAAGTAAAAAAAAAAAAAGTTTAAAAAAGTTTAAAAAAGAAATAAAAAAGTAAAAAAAAAGTTAAAAAGTCCATATTAGGAAAGGCTCTGGCTGTTTCAGTCATCCCTCTGGTTTCATGTCTCTCCTGGCTAGAAGCTTTAGCTAACAAAGTGAGGTCACCATCCTGTAAGGTTTTCTCCGCTGTCACATCCAATTGGGTATCCTTGTGGACTCCCAGCCTTTCAGGGATTTCATGGCGTGCGCGCACCCCAGATGGCGAGTCCCCAGCCGCCACTACATCACTGGCAAAGCTGTCCCATCACTGCACAGTAATGTTCAGAAAAAGGTTGGCGACTCATTGGGACTCTCGGTGTCCAAGACCGTGCACCTGAGTGCTGATGTCTGGTCCTCTAATTATGGGCAAGGGCAGTACATGTCTGTTACTGCCCATTGTGTCAACATCCTCCCAGAAGACCATCAGGAAGTTGGCCCATTCTTGCCACTGTCACCTCCACGGTGCTTTAGGGGGCCAGCAGTGGGAAGCACAGGTTCTGCCTCCACCACCTTGCAACCATCCGCCGTTTGACTGCAGTCCAATCTGCCCCGGTGTCTTACCACCGATGTCAGGCCCGACGCTCTCAAGCTGTCCTTCTGGGTCCAAAAGAATACTGTCCAAAACATACTGGGTGCAATCAAGAGCTGCTGAAGCTGCCTCCTCACCTTGTCTCTTCTCAACAATACTGGCCTGGGTGCAATGAAGTGCTGACTCCTCCTCCTCCGTCAATTGTCTGTTCTCAACCATACTGGGTCCAATACAGTACTATTACTGCTGCTGGTTCCACTGTCAAATGTCTGTTTTCCACCCTACTGGGTCCAAGGCAATGCTGCCGGCAATGCTGCTCCAGCGGACATCTTCAATGCTGTCAAATGTTGTCGACCTGGCTGAGGTTTCACTATTTTTGCACTTTGATTTTTTCCACTTTTTCCATTGTAATAGCAACTGCAACTAAAGAAAACTATACTCTATAGGACTCCCACTATTGTAGCTGCAATTAATCAGCCGTTATAGCAAGGTTCGTTTTAGGTTCGGTTCATATCCCTAATCACAACCTGTGTCATCTCTTCCCTTGTATGGACTCCAGTAAGGATTTTTTACAAAATTAGTGAGAATATGAGCAGTTACAAATCAAACACAAAACAGTAACACAGAAGCAGCATGTATGTTATTCATCACATTGTTTTGTAAATAATTTGCAGATTGTGGCGCAAAAGACCTTTGTGCCACAATCTGTGCCAGAAATATGCCTAATATAGGCATATTTTTATAGTAAATTACCCCCTTTGTTTTTATGTGACAGCGCATGCATATAGACATGGACATTTTTCATGTTCTGAACTCTGCACTAGACCTTTTATTTTAAAAGGTTTTGTGCAGCGTTTTGCTACGAAAAAAGAAATGTAAACTTAAAAGGAGTCTCTTGGCTGCAGATAATGATGACCTGTCCTTAGTATCAGAATGGTGGGGGTCCAACGACAGCCACCCCCACTGATTAGCAGTTTTGGGCTGCTCCGTACACTGTGAAGTGGTAGTTCAAAGGTACTGTAGCTCAGCTCCCGTTCAAGTGAATAGGAGTTGTGTTTTAGTACACCAGTGCCAGAAACTACACAGTGTACAGCGCCTCCATAGACTGCTAGTATCTGTAGCCATAGCTACCCAATACAGCTGATCGGTGAGGGTACCGAGCGTTGGATCCCCACAATCTGATATTGATGACCTATCCTGTGAAGTCATCATTATCTTTAGCCCAGAGAACCGTTCTAAATATTTATCTAAAAAATAATAACAATAAGTAAATGTCGACAATTTCTCATGCAAATAGATATTTCGAAAATTTTCATTCACCTTGAGCTAGGTAATTTTTGTCTGTCATCAAAAGATTGGGCTGAGATATGTGTAATTGAAATATTTGTTATGTGTAGGCACCTCTTTAATTTTTTTTCTTGAATGATAGCAGATAAATCAGACCATTGCTACAGAATTTGTGCTTTTAGGATTTCAAGCAAGTCAAACTTTAAGAGTATTTCTGTTTTCTCTCCTTCTGGTGGTTTACTTTGGGACAATATGTGGGAATCTCCTGATCATCACCCTGGTGTCCACCAGCAAGAACCTCCACACTCCAATGTACTTCTTCATCTCACAACTGTCCATCAGTGACATCTTGGTGACTTCAGATATAGTCCCCAACATGCTCCACATCCTACTAAATAATGGAGGAACCATTCCTTTTGTTTGTTGTATCATTCAGTTGTATTTTTTCTGTTCATCAGAGGCATTTGAATGTTTCCTTCTCGCTGTGATGTCTTATGACAGATATGTGGCCATCTGTAATCCCCTCCATTACGCCACTATAATGATCAAATCATTTTGTCTGAAGCTGACTGTCCTCTGCTGGTTGGCTGGATTGTCTATTACATTGATTTATAACATAAAAATATCAATGTTGTGGTTTTGTGGTCCAAAGATCCTTGACCATTTCTTCTGTGATCTCATCCCATTGTTAGAAATTGCCTGTTCTAATACCTTGATTGTTCAGTTAGAGATTTATTTGCTCACCGTTCCTGTAATTATCATCCCGACCATTATAATTATTATATCATATATTAAAATCATTTTTACCACCTTAAGGATCCCATCCAGTACTGGTAGACAGAAAACCTTCTCCACCTGTAGCTCCCACCTCATTGTGGTCTCCATATTTTACTGGACAATGTTTGGTGTCTATATGTTTCCAACAAGAGGAGAAACATTGACCATCAGTAAAGTCCTATCGTTACTGTATACTGTATTTACCCCAATGATTAACCCTGTTATATACAGCTTAAGAAATAATGCCATTAAGAAAGCCATATATAAAACAGTGAAAAAAGCTTTATTGTAATATTTTAGATGTTATATACCGTACAGACCAAAAGTTTGGACACACCTTCTCATTCAAAGAGTTTTCTGTATTTTCATGACTATGAAAATTGTAGATTCACACTGAAGGCATCAAAACTATGAATTAACACATGTGGAAGTATATACTTAACAAAAAAGTGTGAAACAACTGAAAATATGTCTTATATTCTAGGTTCTTCAAAGTAGCCACCTTTTGCTTTGATTACTGCTTTGCACACTCTTGGCATTCTCTTGATGAGCCTCAAGAGGTAGTCACCTGAAATGGTTTTCACTTCACAGGTGTGCCTTGTCAGGTTTAATAAGTGGGATTTCTTGCCTTATAAATGGGGTTGGGACCATGAGTTGTGTTGGGCAGAAGTCAGGTGGATACACAGCTGATAGTCCTACTGAATAGACTGTTAGAATTTGTATTATGGCAAGAAAAAGGCAGCTAAGTAAAGAAAAACGAGTGGCCATCATTACTTTAAGAAATGAAGGTCAGTCAGTCCGAAAAACTGGTAAAACTTTGAAAGTGTCCCCAAGTGCAGTCGCAAAAACCATCAAGCGCTACAAAGAAACTGGCTCACATGAGGACCGCCCCAGGAAAGGAAGACCAAGAGTCACCTCTGCTGCGGAGGATAAGTTCATCCGAGTCGTCCAAATGGAACGCACAGCAATTCCTCCGGAATCTGGAATGCAAAAATCTCGTCGATCCTAACCCACTACCCAGCGGTCAGTCATCACCGCATAATTCGCTGGAGCAGCCCTTGGAAACTATTAGTTTGGAACCTATCTGCATATATCATATGTGGGATTGGATGTTAATACACACAAATACAAAAATGGTACAAATACATAATTAATAAATATCAAAATATAAAAAGGAATATAAAAAACACTTATTAAATGTGAAATGGTTGATGCATAACAATAAAAAAATATATAAAAATATATAACAAATATGTGCCTAATTAATCTATATTAAAAACCAAATAGTTGCACCCCAAGAAAAATATGAATGATGTGATAATTAACATCCCATATGTAAATCACAATACATGATTGGTGAATGTGAACATTAATGCATAACATCAAAAATATATGAAAAATATATATACCTAATTATCATATCTTAAAAAGCAAAAAGGTAAACACCAAAAAACAAACATGATAAATGATATGATTAAGCATACCATATGGAAATCACAATACATGATTCGTGAATAATCAACTTGTTACATAAAATACATAAAAAATGAAGAATACATATAATGTCACAACTATCTCGTCAAAAATACACGTGAATATTGAGGATAAGAAAAAAAAAAAATAATAATTGGTGCAAAGGTGCAAAGTGCAGAAATAAACACATCAAATAATTAATATTGAATAATGTTGAAAAAATCATGTATATTATACCATTATCAATTCATTCAACTCCACTTTTATGAAAGAGTGGCAAGAAGAAAGCCAATTTTGAAGGCAAGCTGGAGGGACACCATCATCTACCCTAAGTGGAAATTTGTGTATGATCTTAACTACATACTCAACTCCACAAATATAAGTAGCCTTGTATATAACACGTTTGGAACAACAATTTATGAAGCTATTGCTTCTATAGTTCTTTCCTGTAACATTGCTGCCAAATTCTTATCCTTGGGGGCCTCCTCAAAATGACTATGCACTAATTTGTCTAAAAGGCCCTTTTGAAAGGTGATCTGAGGAGAGGGGGCTAATGGCATCTTTGATGTCTGAATCTTTCCAGACCTCGCTTTTTAGAGCCCTCTGAAAGGCTTTTCTGATGATCCCATCCAGGTAAACCCTAGCACTGACCCGCTTCATGTAGGAATTCTCGTTTACCCGAAACAGAGGTATTGTCCAACAGGAATCCCCTTCTGAGGAGAGAGGAGCTTTCCTACCTCTACAGGGAGTTTGTCGTGTGTGTCAGTGTATACTACTCATCAGTATCCAAATGGGTCCCCTCTTAATGCTCACATCAAGAAATGCAATTGAGACCCTCTCGATCACATAGGTGAACTTAAGACCCATATTATTAATGTTGAGGCGCTGAATGAAGTTAACAAAACTGTCAAAATCTCCATTCCATATCACAAAATAAAGCAATCTCAGCAGTCCGTTCTTTGGGTTCCTCTATGAATACCTCACATTCCTCCCACCAGTCCCATTGGAAGAAACACCCATTAATTACAAAATAATTTTGAGACAGGACGAACTCCAAAAGATCAAGACCGGACTTGCTATAGGCACTAGAGATGAGCGAGTAGTGTTCGATCGAGCTGGTATTCGATCGAATACTACGCTATTTGGCATACTCGATTTCGTTCGAGTATAACGGCGATGGCGCACTTAGAATTCGTTTCCCCTCCCACCTTCCCTGGCGCTCTTTTTCCACCAATCAACATGCAGGGGGGGTATGACAGGCACGCTGAGCACGCTGGCAGCGCGAAAACGGCGTCTACATGCATTGGCTGGAAAAACCATGTGACCTCGAATATTAAAAACTCAGCTCTTCCTGCTCGTACGCATATGCTGCGTGAACTTAGTCAGGGACAGAGGCTGGAGAAGGGACAGACAGATTTTAGCTGTTGGATAGGCAGGAGCGTGATTAAAAGCCCTTATCAGGGCTACTACAGTGGACTTCAGTGATAGCTTACTACAATATAGACTTTACAGAGAACGGCTGCTGTATTCAGGGATAGCTGCTGGAGTAGGGACAGAGAGAGGCATTAGTGGTGTATTAGGTGCTCTGCTACATACCAAACTATATTTGACACTACTGCTGTGTACCTTGAAAAATACAATATATAGGCCTTAACTGGCAACTGTACTGTGCGTTCTCTTGCAAAGTAATTTCTCATAACTGTTGTTCATACACACCGTCTGATCACTCAGTACACGGCTGTGTACCTTGAAAAATACAATATATAGGCCTTAACTGGCAACTGTACTGTGCGTTCTCTTGCAAAGTAATTTCTCATAACTGTTGTTCATACACACCGTCTGATCACTGAGTACACGGCTGTGTACCTTGAAAAATACAATATATAGGCCTTAACTGGCAACTGTACTGTGCGTTCTCTTGCAAAGTAATTTCTCATAACTGTTGTTCATACACACCGTCTGATCACTGAGTACACGGCTGTGTACCTTGAAAAATACAATATATAGGCCTTAACTGGCAACTGCACTGTGCGTTCTCTTGCAAAGTAATTTCTCATAACTGTTGTTCATACACACCGTCTGATCACTGAGTACACGGCTGTGTACCTTGAAAAATACAATATATAGGCCTTAACTGGCAACTGTACTGTGCGTTCTCTTGCAAAGTAATTTCTCATAACTGTTGTTCATACACACCGTCTGATCACTGAGTACACGGCTGTGTACCTTGAAAAATACAATATATAGGCCTTAACTGGCAACTGTACTGTGCGTTCTCTTGCAAAGTAATTTCTCATAACTGTTGTTCATACACACCGTCTGATCACTGAGTACACGGCTGTGTACCTTGAAAAATACAATATATAGGCCTTAACTGGCAACTGCACTGTGCGTTCTCTTGCAAAGTAATTTCTCATAACTGTTGTTCATACACACCGTCTGATCACTGAGTACACGGCTGTGTACCTTGAAAAATACAATATATAGGCCTTAACTGGCAACTGCACTGTGCGTTCTCTTGCAAAGTAATTTCTCATAACTGTTGTTCATACACACCGTCTGATCACTCAGTACACGGCTGTGTACCTTGAAAAATACAATATATAGGCCTTAACTGGCAACTGCACTGTGCGTTCTCTTGCAAAGTAATTTCTCATAACTGTTGTTCATACACACCGTCTGATCACTCAGTACACGGCTGTGTACCTTGAAAAATACAATATATAGGCCTTAACTGGCAACTGCACTGTGCGTTCTCTTGCAAAGTAATTTCTCATAACTGTTGTTCATACACACCGTCTGATCACTCAGTACACGGCTGTGTACCTTGAAAAATACAATATATAGGCCTTAACTGGCAACTGCACTGTGCGTTCTCTTGCAAAGTAATTTCTCATAACTGTTGTTCATACACACCGTCTGATCACTGAGTACACGGCTGTGTACCTTGAAAAATACAATATATAGGCCTTAACTGGCAACTGCACTGTGCGTTCTCTTGCAAAGTAATTTCTCATAACTGTTGTTCATACACACCGTCTGATCACTGAGTACACGGCTGTGTACCTTGAAAAATACAATATATAGGCCTTAACTGGCAACTGCACTGTGCGTTCTCTTGCAAAGTAATTTCTCATAACTGTTGTTCATACACACCGTCTGATCACTGAGTACACGGCTGTGTACCTTGAAAAATACAATATATAGGCCTTAACTGGCAACTGCACTGTGCGTTCTCTTGCAAAGTAATTTCTCATAACTGTTGTTCATACACACCGTCTGATCACTGAGTACACGGCTGTGTACCTTGAAAAATACAATATATAGGCCTTAACTGGCAACTGTACTGTGCGTTCTCTTGCAAAGTAATTTCTCATAACTGTTGTTCATACACACCGTCTGATCACTCAGTACACGGCTGTGTACCTTGAAAAATACAATATATAGGCCTTAACTGGCAACTGCACTGTGCGTTCTCTTGCAAAGTAATTTCTCATAACTGTTGTTCATACACACCGTCTGATCACTCAGTACACGGCTGTGTACCTTGAAAAATACAATATATAGGCCTTAACTGGCAACTGCACTGTGCGTTCTCTTGCAAAGTAATTTCTCATAACTGTTGTTCATACACACCGTCTGATCACTGAGTACACGGCTGTGTACCTTGAAAAATACAATATATAGGCCTTAACTGGCAACTGCACTGTGCGTTCTCTTGCAAAGTAATTTCTCATAACTGTTGTTCATACACACCGTCTGATCACTCAGTACACGGCTGTGTACCTTGAAAAATACAATATATAGGCCTTAACTGGCAACTGCACTGTGCGTTCTCTTGCAAAGTAATTTCTCATAACTGTTGTTCATACACACCGTCTGATCACTGAGTACACGGCTGTGTACCTTGAAAAATACAATATATAGGCCTTAACTGGCAACTGTACTGTGCGTTCTCTTGCAAAGTAATTTCTCATAACTGTTGTTCATACACACCGTCTGATCACTGAGTACACGGCTGTGTACCTTGAAAAATACAATATATAGGCCTTAACTGGCAACTGCACTGTGCGTTCTCTTGCAAAGTAATTTCTCATAACTGTTGTTCATACACACCGTCTGATCACTCAGTACACGGCTGTGTACCTTGAAAAATACAATATATAGGCCTTAACTGGCAACTGTACTGTGCGTTCTCTTGCAAAGTAATTTCTCATAACTGTTGTTCATACACACCGTCTGATCACTGAGTACACGGCTGTGTACCTTGAAAAATACAATATATAGGCCTTAACTGGCAACTGCACTGTGCGTTCTCTTGCAAAGTAATTTCTCATAACTGTTGTTCATACACACCGTCTGATCACTCAGTACACGGCTGTGTACCTTGAAAAATACAATATATAGGCCTTAACTGGCAACTGCACTGTGCGTTCTCTTGCAAAGTAATTTCTCATAACTGTTGTTCATACACACCGTCTGATCACTCAGTACACGGCTGTGTACCTTGAAAAATACAATATATAGGCCTTAACTGGCAACTGCACTGTGCGTTCTCTTGCAAAGTAATTTCTCATAACTGTTGTTCATACACACCGTCTGATCACTCAGTACACGGCTGTGTACCTTGAAAAATACAATATATAGGCCTTAACTGGCAACTGCACTGTGCGTTCTCTTGCAAAGTAATTTCTCATAACTGTTGTTCATACACACCGTCTGATCACTGAGTACACGGCTGTGTACCTTGAAAAATACAATATATAGGCCTTAACTGGCAACTGTACTGTGCGTTCTCTTGCAAAGTAATTTCTCATAACTGTTGTTCATACACACCGTCTGATCACTGAGTACACGGCTGTGTACCTTGAAAAATACAATATATAGGCCTTAACTGGCAACTGCACTGTGCGTTCTCTTGCAAAGTAATTTCTCATAACTGTTGTTCATACACACCGTCTGATCACTCAGTACACGGCTGTGTACCTTGAAAAATACAATATATAGGCCTTAACTGGCAACTGTACTGTGCGTTCTCTTGCAAAGTAATTTCTCATAACTGTTGTTCATACACACCGTCTGATCACTGAGTACACGGCTGTGTACCTTGAAAAATACAATATATAGGCCTTAACTGGCAACTGTACTGTGCGTTCTCTTGCAAAGTAATTTCTCATAACTGTTGTTCATACACACCGTCTGATCACTCAGTACACGGCTGTGTACCTTGAAAAATACAATATATAGGCCTTAACTGGCAACTGTACTGTGCGTTCTCTTGCAAACTAATTTCACGGCTGTGAAGGCAAAATATTGTAAAAAAAAAAAAAATGCGGCGGGGGGCTAGCGGAATAGGACGTGGACGAGGACGGGGGCGCGGAAATGCTGTTGGGGGCCTTGTTGAAGCCAGTGGGGATACAATGCGTGCTGGTGAGGGTCAGCCAGGATCCCGCTCATCCAGAATCCCTGCCTTTATGGGACAGTTAAGCAGGGGGCGGGTTACACCGCTGTTGAGGCCTGAGCAGGTTGAACAGGTGGTGCAATGGATAGCCGATAGCGCTTCCACACAGTTGTCCACCAGCCAGTCATCCACACAGTCTCACTCTGACCCTCCTTCCTCCACACCTGGCCAACAGAGTCATCCCACCCTTGACCCCTCCCAGGAGCTCTTTTCGGGTCCTTTTTCAGATGTGCCGGAAGAATCCCAGGAGCTAGGAGAGGAATTTGTTTGTAGTGATGCCCAAACCCTTGAGTTTTCGCCATCTCCTGCTGATGTGGACCCTGAGCCAGCATCTGTTATCATGAGCGATGATGATGATGAGACGCAGTTGCCATCAAGGGAGGCTGTTGGAATGTCCAGTGGGCAGGAGGAGGAGCAGAGTGAGGAAGAGGAGGTGGTGGATGACGAAATGACCGACCCCACTTGGCCAGGGGTGATGTCCAGCGGGGAAAGCAGTGGAGAGGTGGTGGTCTGCGCAGCACCGAAAAAGGCAGCAAGAGGCAGAGGGATGTCCAGAGGCAGAGGGATGTCCACAGGCAGAGGGATGTCCACAGGCAGAGGGATGTCCACAGGCAGAGGGATGTCCAGAGGCAGAGGACAGTCCAGACAAAGTAGTGAGGCCACAGCCAGCACGGCCGAAGCTGTTCCCGGCAGCGGGCAGTCGCGCGAAGCTCCCCCATCGAGGCCTCGTACTTCTGTGGTGTGGAGATTTTTTAATGTTTGTGCGGATGACAAACTGAGCGCGGTTTGCACACTCTGCCACTCAAAACTGAGTAGGGGCTCTGAGAAGAGCAATCTGACCACCTCAGGCATGCGGCGTCACTTGGAAGTCAAGCACTGGGCTGAGTGGGAGAGAGCAAACGCAATACAAACTGCGCCCGGTCCTGCTGCCACTGCCTCTTCCCCTTTGTTGTGTGCTGCCACTGCGGTCCAGACCTCCAGCCAGGACACCTCCACATCTGCCTCTGCCTCGGCTACTTTGGGGCCTTCTCCTTCAGCCTCCCCTTCCCCCGCCTCTTCGCCTGCACCCTCACACTCCTCGTCCCAACAACTGTCCATCTCGCAGGCGTTCGACCGCAGGCGGAAGTACGCCTCGAGTCACCCCCAAGCCCAAGCCTTAAACTGCCACATCTCCAAACTGCTGGCCCTGGAGATGTTGCCGTTTAGGCTTGTGGAGACGCAGGCCTTCCGCGACCTGATGGCGGCTGCCGCA
This sequence comes from Rhinella marina, assembly GCA_900303285.1. Lineage (NCBI taxonomy): Eukaryota > Metazoa > Chordata > Amphibia > Anura > Bufonidae > Rhinella > Rhinella marina. Next base: position 51,238 of record ONZH01001578.1, read on the forward strand.
CCTCGCTATTCCGTCCCCAGCCGCCACTACTTTTCCCGGAGTGCCGTCCCCGCCCTGCACCAGCACGTGTCGCGTAACATCAGGCGGGCCCTGAGGTACGCAGTCAGCGCAAAGGTCCACTTGACCACCGACTCATGGACAAGCGCTTGCGGCCAGGGACGCTACATCTCTTTGACGGCACACTGGGTGAATGTAGTGGAAGCGGGGACGGGGTCGCAAACAGAGACGGCCTACCTACCACCCCCGCCCAAGATTGCCAGCATGGGTTCTGATAAACCCCCCTCCTCCTCCTCCTCCTCCTCCTCCTGTGCCTTAACATCTCCCTCAGCCGCTAGCTGGAAGCGTTGCAGCACTGGCGCGGGGAGACGTCAGCAGGCGGTGCTAAAGCTCATCAGCTTGGGCGACAGGAAGCACAGCGCCCCAGAGGTGAGGGACGCCATATTGCAGCAGACGGAGATGTGGCTGTCGCCGCTTCAGCTAGGACCAGGCATGGTCGTGTGCGATAACGGCCGTAACCTGGTGGCGGCTCTGGAGCTTGCCGAACTCAATCACGTACCATGCCTGGCCCACGTTTTTAATCTGGTAGTCCAAAAATTTCTGAAGACTTACCCCAACCTGGCAGAGCTACTGGTGAAAGTGCGGCGCTTGTGCGCTCACTTTCGGAAGTCAACTGTAGCTGCTGCTAGCTTAAAAAAACTCCAGCAACGCCTCCATTTGCCTGAACATCGGCTGTTGTGCGACCTGCCCACTCGCTGGAATTCCACCTATTCCATGTTGGCCAGGGTGTGTGAGCAGCAGAGAGCATTGATGGAGTACCAGATTATGAATCCACGCGTGCCTCCAACTCAGCTCCCTCAGTTTGCCAACCACGAGTGGCCATGGATGGCAGACATATGCGATGTACTGCGTATCTTTGAGGAGTCCACCAAGAAGGTCAGCAGCGAGGACGCTATAGTGAGCGTAACCATCCCGCTCCTAGGCGTCCTTAAAGAATCGCTCATCGCAATAAGGGAGAACGCATTGCACGCAGAGGAGACGGGGGTAGGAGGAGACGCAACGGAGCTACACAGTCAGACCACACTTTTGTCTGCTTCACGGTGGCAGTTGCAGGAGGAGGAGGATGAGGAGGAGGAGGACGACGTGGAGGTGGCTGTGGAAGAGGAGGAGGATGCTGGCGGCGAGGGTAGCAGTCAGGCTGTGTGCGTCCCATTGGTTCAGCGCGGATGGGGCGGAGAGGAGGCGGAAGAGGAAGAGGAGGAAATGGCAAGTGATCCTTCTGGTGGGGGCAGTGAGGTCATGCCTATTCAGAGTCTGGCACACATGGCTGACTTCATGCTGGGCTGCTTTTCCCGGGACACACGTGTTGTCCGGATAGTGGAGAACAAACTGTACTGGGTCTTCGCACTCCTGGACCCCCGGTATAAAGATAACGTCTCCTCTTTTATTCCGGTAGAGGAGAGGACGAATCGATTGCTGGAATACCAGAGGGAACTCGTGCAGAACATGATGGAGATTTTCCCACCCACCATCGCTGGCGGCAGAGAGGAGAGGGTCTCCCAGAGTCCCACAACATCCATCAGGCCCACAGCCACCAGGGGAACACTCTCCAAGGTGTGGGACACGTTCATGGCACCCCCTCGTGCAACTTCCATCACTGCGGGGCCCGCTATCAGCAGGAGGGACAAGTATCGGCGGATGTTGCGGGAGTACCTGGCAGACCGTAACCCTGTCCTCCCCGATCCCTCGGCGTCCTACACTTACTGGGTCTCCAAGTTGGACACGTGGCTGGAACTGTCCCTGTACGCCTTGGAGGTGCTTGCCTGCCCTGCCGCCAGCGTGCTATCAGAAAGGGTGTTCAGCGCAGCCGGGGGCATTATAACCGATAAGCGCAGCCGCCTGTCAACCGACAGTGCCGACAGGCTGACGCTAATCAAAATGAACAGCAAGTGGATTGACCCGGACTTTGCTTCTCCAACCGTGGAAAGCAGCCAAAAGTGAAGTGCCATCTGTATGAAGTGCCATTTCCTCCTCCACCTCCTCCTCCTCCTCCTCCTTAACCGCCGTAGAATTGCTCCGTAAATAAGAAAAATGTATATGTTTATGGCTCACCTCTTGGGCCTCCACAAAATGTTTAAGAGGTCTCACCTCTTGGGCCTCCTCATAATTTTTAACCGGTCTCACCTCTTGGGCCTCAACATAATTTTTAACCGGTCTCACCTCTTGGGCCTGCACAAAATGTTTAAGAGGTTTCAACCTCTTGGGCCCCCACAAAATGTTTAACAGGTCTCACCTCTTGGGCCTCCACATAATTTTTAACACGTCTCACCTCTTGGGCCTCCACAAAATGTTTAACAGGTCTCACCTATTGGGCCTCCACATAATTTTTAACGGGTCTCACCTCTTGGGCCTCCTCAAAATGTTTAACAGGTCTCACCTCTTGGGCCTCCACATAATTTTTAACAGGTCTCACCTTTTGGGCCTCCACAAAAGGTTTAAGAGGTTAACAGTGGAAAGCAGCCAAAAGTGAAGTGCCATCTGTATGAAGTGCCATTTCCTCCTCCACCTCCTCCTCCTCCTCCTCCTTAACCGCCGTAGAATTGCTCCGTAAATAAGAAAAATGTATATATTTATGGCTCACCTCTTGGGCCTCCACATAATTTTTAACACGTCTCACCTCTTGGGCCTCCACAAAATGTTTAACAGGTCTCACCTCTTGGGCCTCCACAAAATGTTTAACAGGTCTCACCTCTTGGGCCTCCACATAATTTTTAACACGTCTCACCTCTTGGGCCTCCACAAAATGTTTAACAGGTCTCACCTATTGGGCCTCCACATAATTTTTAACGGGTCTCACCTCTTGGGCCTCCACAAAATGTTTAACAGGTCTCACCTCTTGGGCCTCCACAAAATGTTTAACAGGTCTCACCTCTTGGGCCTCCACAAAATGTTTAACAGGTCTCACCTCTTGGGCCTCCACAAAATGTTTAACAGGTCTCACCTCTTGGGCCTCCACATAATTTTTAACAGGTCTCACCTTTTGGGCCTCCACAAAAGGTTTAAGAGGTTAACAGTGGAAAGCAGCCAAAAGTGAAGTGCCATCTGTATGAAGTGCCATTTCCTCCTCCACCTCCTCCTCCTCCTCCTCCTTAACCGCCGTAGAATTGCTCCGTAAATAAGAAAAATGTATATATTTATGGCTCACCTCTTGGGCCTCCACATAATTTTTAACAGGTCTCACCTCTTGGGCCTCCACAAAAGGTTTAAGAGGTTAACAGTGGAAAGCAGCCAAAAGTGAAGTGCCATCTGTATGAAGTGCCATTTCCTCCTCCACCTCCTCCTCCTTAACCGCCGTAGAATTGCTCCGTAAATAAGAAAAATGTATATATTTATTGCTCACCTCTTGGGCCTCCACATAACTTTTTAACAGGTCTCACCTCTTGGGCCTCCACATAATTTTTAAGAGGTCTCACCTCTTGGGCCTCCACATAATTTTTAAGAGGTCTCACCTCTTGGGCCTCCACATAATTTTTAAGAGGTGTCACCTCTTGGGCCTCCACATAATTTTTAAGAGGTCTCACCTCTTGGGCCTCCACAAAATGTTTAAGAGGTCTCACCTCTTGGGCCTCCACATAATTTTTAAGAGGTCTCACCTCTTGGGCCTCCACATAATTTTGAAGAGGTCTCACCTCTTGGGCCTCCACATAATTTTGAAGAGGTCTCACCTCTTGGGCCTCCACATAATTTTTAAGAGGTCTCACCTCTTGGGCCTCCACATAATTTTTAAGAGGTCTCACCTCTTGGGCCTGTACAAAATGTTTAAGAGGTCTCACCTCTTGGGCCTCCACAAAATGTTTAAGCGGTCTCACCTCTTGGGCCTCCACATAATTTTTAAGAGGTCTCACCTCTTGGGCCTCCACATAATTTTGAAGAGGTCTCACCTTTTGGGGCTCCACAAAATGTTTAAGAGGTCTCACCTCTTTAGCCTCCACACAATTTTTAAGACGTCTCACCTCTTGGGCCTCCACAAAATTTTCCATGAGCCTCTGGCCAGCCCACGGCCTCTTCCTGCCTTTTGCGGTCCTACGCATCCCTCAACATCCCCACTGCTTTACCTGCTAGACATGACACTGGGCCAGGTCGGGTGACTGACATCTCAAGCGCCAACAATTTGGGCATTTTAAGGCTTCTGCATGTGTTTGAGTTGTTTTTACATTTTAAAGAAGACATGTCTGACCACATCTCACACACACACACAATGACAATTAGGGGTGGGGTCTATTTGCTTTCCCCCTTGCCTATGCCATCTGTGGTTGTCATAGGCAACGTGATTTTAAGGGGTGCAGAATTTTATCTTCTTTTTTGTCTAGTTTGGCTTGGGGTCCATGGCAATGTTGAGGAAAGAAGGTTTCCTTGTATGGTCTCACTTTACAGAGAGGTTAGATTGTGTTTGGAGTGTATTGTTGAGAGGCTGTGATAGTGGCGTAATAGTGCGACTTGGGCGCGTTATATGCACCCAGACATGCTTCCCCTGCTGTCCCAGTTGCATTCCAGCAGTGTTGGCATCCTTTTCTGAGGTTCCAGGGTGGACTTGGTGACCTCCAAGTGGTCGAATTGAGATTTCCAAGTGGCGAGCATTTTTTCCCCATAGACTTTAATGGGATTCGATATTCGGTCGAATAGTCGAATTTCGCGGTCTATTCGAATCGAATTTCGAACTTTCGAATATTTCACTACTCGCTCATCTCTAATAGGCACTATGTTGGCATCCCCTGGCTTTAAAAAAAAAAAAATGGAATGCAGGAGTATAGCGCCTCAATATCAATGGATGCTAACATCAAATGGAAAAGTGGGAAATAAAGGGCCCAGGCCTTGTCATCAAAGAATCAGCATGTTGGTGGCTTATATAAACCTCAGTAGCAGCATGAGGCATCCGGCCAGTAGCATTACTAGTAGCAGCAGGCCACTGTTCTCTCTGGCCTCCAATAGGTGCCATATTATTATTGAAGACAAAGAGAATGTCATTGTGAAATGGTTAGCTCACTCCTCTCAGTCACATCAGGATGATAAAAAATATCAAAATAATAAGGAAATGATAGCACTCACCGCTATAGTCCAACTTTTCTTAATTTTCATCAACTGACACATAAAATACGATGCCGGTGAAGCGGTCCCGTACGGGGAAGGATCCGCTATGCAGGACTCAAGTACGGTACAGCAGACAAGGGGCTGAAACAGTTATTGGCTTTATTGAAATACAGAAAAGAACAATGATGCAGAACAGTTAGCTGACACGTGTCACTAGATTGCACTTTAACATTGGCGACACCAACACAATATTATTAACTGAAAGATATGGTTCAATTTAAAGTAAGAAAAGGCACAAGGGATGAAAGCTACTCTATTCTCCTATCTGGCTCCCGCTAGCCGGGCCACGTTTCTACAACATTCTATCTAAGACGCCTGCTCTATGCCCTGACACAGTCCAGCACCGGTGCTACTCACAGTTCCGTAGCGCCACGGGGGCCCAGTGATCTCAGCTGTACTTCGTCCAGGGATGACTGGACCAGGCTCTGTCCAGTTCCATGCAGACAAGTGTAGTCCAGCTTCCAGCGCTGCCCTCTCTCTCCCTTTCCGGAAATAGTTGAAAAAATGCAACCTGCTCGGCTCTGCTATGCTATGCAGCCATGTGCTCAGTCACAGTCCTGTTAGCCAAACTCCAGTTAGTCCCGGACTGGTGTTCTGTCTCTGCACCTCAGAGTAGACGGCCTCCTAACTTTGCTTTCTCATGGAACACCAGCAGTCGAATTCCAATCCAGAAGCTGTACAGTAGCTCCCTCTGGCTTCAGCAAAACTCCTCCAGCAAGAACACACAGTTCCTTACAACTGCAGCACAACCCACTTCCTGCCTTGTACCAACACACAGCCATCTGCAGGGGGGTTGGACTAGTCCAAGTGCACATGTCATAGGGGAGCATTGTCTCTTAAAGTCACAGTGCTAGAAATTGCAGGTTCTAGCACAATATAACTCAGTCTTATTAGGGCTGCCCCCTACAAGCCTCCCCGCTTAAAGATGGCCGTCCTCGGCCTTATGGTATAGTCCATAGGAGAGAAAAAAAAGTTAATACAACCTCTAAACAACAGTGCAACGTTGTCCACAATACATACAGGTGGACCAAATAAACTGATCAGCGGCGTACCTGTTTGGTGGAACCCCTGCAGTGGACCTACTGGATCTCCGGAGGTCTTGGCTGTCTGTTAAGGCCAGACTATCCTCAATAGGGACAGCCTCTGCGGGTCTGTCCTCTACAGCAGAAGATTCGGACATGGCTTGCGGTTCCACCCCTCTGCGAGCTGGCAATGGTTCTGTGGCGGGGACTTCAGCACTTGCTGGCTGAAGACCTTCTGCAGTCTCAGGAACGGTCCACCAGTCATCACTACAGTTACTGTCGAGGTGAGTAGGCCCTGAGGGGGGGACAGGGGCCACTGTTCTTGAAGTAGGTGTGGGATCCTCAGACCGGCAGGGTCGTAACATATTCCGGTGTAGGATCCTTGAGGCATACTCCTCGTTTTCTACTTGCACTTCGTAGACAGGACCCTTGGGGTATACTCTCTTGATCACTTTGTATGGTTGTACTTCCCAACGCTCACTCAATTTGCCTCGGGGACGTTTTTCTCGCACCAGCACCCGATCTCCAGGCTGTAGCGGAACCTCCTGGATTGGAGGCCGACTGGTATAGATCCTCTCTTGAATCCGCTGGCGCGTCAGCCGGTGGATGGTCTGGAGCCGCTGGCGGTGTTCCTTCACCCATGAGGTAGTAGATCGCTCAGTTAGGTCCTCCGGCTGTTCTAGATTCAATTCAACGATTTCTCGTTCCGCTCTACCGAACAGCAGCATGTAGGGGGTATACCCTGTGGTATTGTGGAGCCGATTGTTATAGGTCCAGACCAATTCGGGCAAGTAGTCAGGCCAATGTGTTCTTTTTTCTTCCTCTAGCGTTCTCAACATCTGAAGCAGAGTCCGGTTAAAGCGCTCACAAGCCCCATTCCCTTGGGGATGGTACGGGGTGGTCCGAGACTTTTCAATGCCGTACAGCCGGTACAACTCCTCCATCACTCTGCCCTGGAAACATGCTCCTTGATCTGAGTGGATCCTCTTTGGACACCCATAGACCCGGATGAAGTCTTGACAGATGGCTCGTGCAGCAGACTCAGCTGTCTGGTCCTGAGTTGGAGTGACCACCGCAAACTTGGAGAAGTGGTCAGTCATGACCAGGCAGTACTGTGGACCTCTGGCAGATTGTCCCACGAGGAGGTAATCAATCATCAATACTTCCAGCGGTTCCTTGGTCTGTATGGTCTGAACGGGTGCCCTCTGCTCTGTGCTTTTGGTGAGGTCGCACACCCGACACTGTCTGCAAACTTCGTCAACCGTGGTTTCCAGTCGTGGACAATATACATAACGCTGCAGCCACTGGTAGGTCTTGGCTGGTCCGAAATGGGCTCCAAACTCATGGGCCTCCTTGGCGACTTCTCGTGCCACACTACCAGGAATGACTACCTGCCATCTCGCCTCTAGGTCAGTAGACTGCTGCCATTTGCGGTACAGAACAGCTCCTTGAACTTCCAGTCTGTCCCACTGATGTAAAATGGATTTCATCTCGGCATCCAGATCTGCTCTTTCTTCCCTATTAGGTTTCCTTTGCTGGATTACCCAGTCTTTCATCTGTCGCAGTCCCACATTTTCGTCTTGTGCTCGCCCCCATTCTTCATTAGTTCTCCCCAATGACTTGGGTAGAGCACGAACCTCCCCGCTTGTCTGTGCCGCTACCGCTGGGGGTGCGAACTTGCGGAAGTCTGGAGTTTCCTCTTCCTCGAGACTATTATCGAGGTCCCCTACTGGAATTTCAAGGGTTACCCTTGACAGACCATCCGCATTGGTATTCTCTCTAGCCGAACGGTAGCGGATTGAGAAATCATACTTTGCAAGTCGAGCCACCCAACGTTGCTCCAAGGCTCCCAGCTTGGCATTGTCCAGATGGGCCAGCGGGTTGTTATCAGACCGTACCAGTATCTTGGCCCCTGTCAGATATCCCGCAAATTTCTCAGTCATGGCCCACACCAGGGCGAGGAGTTCCAGCCGGAAGGAACTGTAGTTGTGGGGGTTTCGCTCAGTGTCCCGCAGGGACCTACTGGCATAGGCGATGACTCTTTCGTGTCCATCTTGCTCCTGCGACAGGACTGCCCCAAGTCCGTAGAGACTGCCATCAGTGTACAGGAAGAACGGTTTGTCAAAGTCTGCATAGGCCAGGATTGGAGCTGATGTCAAGGCCTCTTTCAGGGTCTGGAAGGCCTCCTCCTGTCTCTGTCCCCAGGGAATACTTCGATCTTTGGATCTCCCAGCTGTTCCTCTCAATAACTCAGTCAAAGGGCCCGCTTTCTTCGCATAGTCCTTGACGAATCGCCGGTAGTACCCAGCTAGTCCAAGGAAGGCATTCAACTCCCGCAGCGTTCTTGGCGCTGGCCATTGCTTTACAGCAGCCACTTTGTCTTGGGATGGCAGAACTCCGTCATGGGACACTGTATGGCCCAGATACTCGATTTCCTTCTTGAACAGATGACACTTCTTTGGTTTTAGCTTCAGGCCATGGGACCGCAATCGCCCGAGCACCTGTCCTAGTCTGTTCAAGTGCTCTTGGAAGGTAGCAGAGTATACGATGATGTCGTCCAAAGTATATAAGGGTGGCTTCAAAATTCAGGTCGCCCAGGCATTTCTCCATCAGTCGTTGGAACGTACCTGGGGCATTAGTTAGCCCAAACGGCATCCGGTTAAACTCAAATAGTCCCATGGGGAGTATGAACGCTGTCTTTGCTCTATCTTTCTCTGCGACCGGTACCTGCCAGTACCCACTAGCCAGATCCAGGGTGGAAAAATATTTAGCCCTTCCTAAGGCTGTTAGGGACTCTTCTATGCGAGGCAGAGGGTATGAGTCTCGTGCGGTACACGCATTCAGCCGCCGGTAATCCACGCAGAATCGAAGGGTGCCATCCTTCTTCTTGACGAGCACCACTGGGGCTGCCCACGGGCTCTGACTACTCCGTACCACTCCCGAATTTATCATCTGTTCCAACAATGTCTTTACCTCCTGGTACAGTTTAGGAGGGATTTGTCGATATCTCTCCCGAATCGGAGACGTGTCCCCAGTTGGTATCTCGTGGGTGATTGCATCTGTACAGCCGAAGTCGTCAGCGTGGCGGGCAAATGCAGCCTGATTCTCCCACAGCACAGCTTCAATTGCTCGCATACAGTCTGGACCGAGAGACTCCACATCTACCTCCATTTGGTCCACGATGGCTCGCCCATTCCATTCTGGGGTCGGAACCTCATCTGTTCTGGCAGTGACTGCTAGAGTCCAGCCAACATCACCCACTGGGGTTAGGGTCACCTCCCTCTGTTTCAGCACTTCACCCCGATGGAGGTACACACGAGCTAGTTCTTCTCCTGGGGACAAGAGGACTTCTCTATGTCCCACATTCACAGCTCTTACGGGCACTCGTCCATTCTGAACCACTGCCAGTGTCCGTGCCACCAGTGTATCCTGACCTAGCTCCCCTAGGCCCACCGGTTCGATGATCACCTCCATACCTTCAAGGTTGCGGAATGTTCCCACAGGCAGTGGCAAGATGGTCTCTCGACCAGGAGGGAGGTTGAGAGTAGTCTTCCCTGGCACTCGGATGGCTCCCACAGACTGATATACCGGGACACTCTTCTGTGTCCCACAGACACGAATCAACCGTTGAAAGGCTTTCTGGGTGGGTTTATGCGAAGTGGCCTGCTTCCAGTAGCCAGGTCCCCGTTTAGTGAACATGATCTGATCCAACTCTCTCAGGATGTTCATGCCCATTATCACCGGTACGTCTTCTTTGAACGTCCCAGGGACCAGCAGGATGCCTTTTCTCCCCACATCTTGTCCACATAACCGCACATTCATCCATACAACCCCCGACACGGGGATCTGTTGTTGATTAGCCGCTGTTACCCGGATCAATGTCTCCCGCTCTGGTTTGGCCAGTGCTTGAAAGTAACGGTTGAAGTATGACTCGGGCATGGTTGTTACTTGCGACCCGGTATCCACTAAGCAGTCAACTGGGATGCCTTCAAATTCAGCTCGCAGGATGGGGCACTCTGCAACAAGATGTTCGGAGCTGTGCTGTGGAACGTGCGTCTCCACCTCCCCCGCAGTACGCCCAACTACTGCGGGGGCCGGAAGTTTAACGGCTGCTCTGGATGTCCTAGCAATTCACTCCGACACTCTCTAGCAAGGTGTCCTCTTCTTCCACACTGCCAACACTGCGTGTCCTGACGGCCTCCTCTTCGCCTGCGGACGGGAGGTGCCCTTAGTACCTGACTGGCTGGCATCAGTGGAGAATATTGAGGAGCTTGGTGAACTGGTGCACACACAGGCACATTAGGTGGGGGACCGTAGGGGTATGGTGGGCTTGAGTAGGGATACTGCATAGCTGGGTAGGCGGCCTCAGGGGCAGGGGAGGACACCATCCGCTTTTCCATTTCAGTCAACTTCCCTTGCATCATACTCATGGAGTTCTGCAGGTCCTGCACCACTCTGAGCAGGGCCTCTTCACTCTTTGTACCCCCGAGGCTGGTGGCAGTCTGAGTTCGCATCACTCCGGAAGCGTAGCTTTCTTCCTTGCTTCGGGCCACCGCCTCCACCAATATTTGCCGGAAGCTTAGGGTAGGGTCCACTCTAACTCGCTCACGCAGGATCTGTCTCAGGGGAGTGCTGTAGAGCCCCAGGATAAATTGTTCTCGTAGGATGCGGTCCACAGATCCCATGCCGCTTACTCCGTCTGCCTCTTTCTTTTGCACCTCAGCTAGTACTTCCTGCAGCGCTGTGGCATATTGAGAAACCTCTTCCTCTTCCCGTTGAAGTCGGTAGAAAAACTTTGCCCGAAGATGCCCTGCACTAGCAGTTTCACCGTATATCTCTTCCAGGAATCCCACTATCTCTTTCAAGGTAGTACGTGTGGCTTCTGGTTGCAGGAAGACAGTTCTGCGGGCCTCACCCTCCAGGGCGGCCAAAGCAATTTCCACTTGTAACTCCGGGCTCACATTGTATAGCTTGGTGGCACTCTGCAACCTGGTCACCCAGTCGGTCAGTGACATGTTCTGGCCATCAAATTTGGGCAGCACGCTAAATAACGTGCCCATAGGGAGGGCCCTTGCAGGGGTTCCACCATTGCCTGAGGTACTTACATTAACACCGCCGGCCGCCTCCATCTCTGTAACCGTACCCTGCTCGCAGCGCCACTTGAAGCGGTCCCGGGGGGAGGATCCGCTATGCAGGACTCAAGTACGGTACAGCAGACAAGGGGCTGAAACAGTTATTGGCTTTATTGAAATACAGAAAAGAACAATGATGCAGAACAGTTAGCTGACACGTGTCACTAGATTGCACTTTAACATTGGCGACACCAACACAATATTATTAACTGAAAGATATGGTTCAATTTACAGTAAGAAAAGGCACAAGGGATGAAAGCTACTCTATTCTCCTATCTGGCTCCCGCTAGCCGGGCCACGTTTCTACAACGTTCTATCTAAGACGCCTGCTCTATGCCCTGACACAGTCCAGCACCGGTGCTACTCACAGTTCCGTAGCGCCACGGGGGCCCAGTGATCTCAGCTGTACTTCGTCCAGGGATGACTGGACCAGGCTCTGTCCAGTTCCATGCAGACAAGTGTAGTCCAGCTTCCAGCGCTGCCCTCTCTCTCTTTCCGGAAATAGTTGAAAAAATGCAACCTGCTCGGCTCTGCTATGCTATGCAGCCATGTGCTCAGTCACAGTCCTGTTAGCCAAACTCCAGTTAGTCCCGGACTGGTGTTCTGTCTCTGCACCTCAGAGTAGACGGCCTCCTAACTTTGCTTTCTCATGGAACACCAGCAGTCGAATTACAATCCAGAAGCTGTACAGTAGCTCCCTCTGGCTTCAGCAAAACTCCTCCAGCAAGAACACACAGTTCCTTACAACTGCAGCACAACCCACTTCCTGCCTTGTACCAACACACAGCCATCTGCAGGGGGGTTGGACTAGTCCAAGTGCACATGTCATAGGGGAGCATTGTCTCTTAAAGTCACAGTGCTAGAAATTGCAGGTTCTAGCACAATATAACTCAGTCTTATTAGGGCTGCCCCCTACAGATCGCTGCATGTAAATGTCTCCATCACTGAGCAAGCAGGAACCCTTCCTTCCCGACAATCGGCTGTAGCATCGGGAGATATAAACCCGCCTAAAGTCAGGTGAGACATCTAAAAGTCCAAACAAAGGAGAAACTTAAAGGGAACCTGTCATCTCCGAAACACCCCCTGAACTACAGTAAGAGATGTATAGTGTAAATGATACTGAATCCGATTATGTAAGTTTTATCTTCATACTCACTTCCATTCCAACGCTGTGCTCCCACAAACCTGCAGTAAAATGCACTCACTGGACTCCAGTGCTCACTCACATAATGGAGAGGACTCAAAGAAGAGTCCTGTCAATGCATTTTACTGCAGGTTTGTGGGAGCACAGCGTCAGAATGGAAGTGAGTATGAAGATAAAACTTACATATTCGGATTCAGCATCACTTACACTATACACCGCTTACTCTAGTTCAGGGGGTGTTTCGGAGATGACAGGTTCCCTTTAAAGAACCAGGACAGAAAGTAAAATGGAATTACTTCAATAACTATATCCAGAAAACTATCCACTGTTTTTTGTAAAAATAAAAATACATAGAATATTCACATATAGGCTGTTAATATGTGAGAAAAAGTTTTCGATGGCAGTGTCCCTTTCAGAGACAATGTCAAAAAGACCTTAAAGGAGTTGCCTCATGTAGAGAAAGTTAATACAAGGCATTAACTAATGTATTGTGATTGTCCATATTGCTTCCTTTGCTGGCTGGATTCATTTTTCCATCACATTATACACTGCTGGTATATGACCACCCTTTAATCCATTAGTGGTGGTCAAGGTTGCACCGTTGGCCTCTCTGGTGACCAGGACTGTGATAGAGCACATAGGTTGGTGCTTTTTATTATAGTGTGCATGCACTACCACTGTTTCTGGATTACAGGGTGGTCGTAACCATGGAAACGAGCAGTGTATAATGTGATGGATAAATTAATTCAGCCAACAAAGGAGGGAATATGGATAATCACAATACATTAGTAAGTGCCTTGTATTAACCTTCTCTACTTGATATATGCCATTTGCTGAAGAGAGACAACCCCTTTAACCCCTTGTTCTCCAACATTCAGAAACCTGTGGTGAGAATAAGCCACCGTTGAGTTTCCATCCCCACTTTATAGGCACACAATAACCATAGGGATGTCTTCTATGATACCTATGCCCTTGTCACGCATAACCATCAAAATTATCATTTTTATTTTCTTCAGGAATGACAATGAAAAATCCATTATATTATGGAAATAAAATAACATGCTTTGGCGTGACTTCATACTGAGTCATTATTCATTCCTACTACCGTGGGCATATTTTTTACCTTGCTCATGATTCTTTTTTTCCTTCATAATAGAAGAAATTTCCAAAGTTGCTGTAAATATGAGACATGACAGATTTAATTATTACAATTAAGAAACAGAGATCCCCAAAGGGAAACAAAATGAAAATATCTTGTAAAATAAAACGGCGTCGGATTAGCTGACACCCAACAGGAACAGGAATACATTTTTTTTCCACCGCAAATATTCGATTATCTACCAGCAGGATTTTTTAATATGCAAAATGTTCACTGAGCACCAAAACAATGCTCCCTGGCAGCACGAATTCCCTGCTCCCATCTGTGCTCAGATACATTTAAATCAGTAGCTTTGTAATAAAAGCTAAATTAAATTATCATCAAGATTTCTATTGTTTTAAGAAGAGGGTACGAGAATGTAATAATGTCACATTACTGACTTAGTATAATCACGTAAATATGTGATTCTCAATGTGATCAAGTGCCATGATGTCATCATTAGTGTTGAGCGAGCATGCTCGGCCGAACTCGCTGTTCGGCCGAGCATGCCTACGCTCGGGTCCACTTGGTGTTCTGCTGAACACTGAGTGTACTCGAGCGCAATGCTCGAGTCTCCCCCCCGCACGTTTGTTCGCTGCTACGCAGCGAATAAACATGCGGGTGAGTACTGGCACTCACTGTAATGTTGATTTGTACGCTAATGCTATGCATTGTATGCTAATGCGTACGAATTTGTATGCTAATGCTACTCATTGTACGCTAATGCGTACAAATTTGTATGCTAATGCTACTCATTGTACGCTAATGCGTACAAATTCAGTTAATTAGCATACTTTTACGAGTGAAAGGAGTAAAAGAGAAGTCGCGATTCTGACCTTAGTGCTCGGCCAGAGCACCCGAGCATATGAGCACAGAGGTACTCGCTCAACACTAGTCGTCATCTATTTTTTCATCTTTTTTTTTTTTTCCACTTCAAGATGAAAAATTGAGACTTTCAGGTTTTTGCAAATAAACGTCAAGCTTTTGATAATGAAAAGGTAAATGTGTCCTGGTCATGTCATGAAGACACAGGTGCATGGCTTGTTACAATTGCAGTATAATGAGCAGTGCACATGGGCGTAACATGATATGATCAAGCAATGAAAGTTCCAATTAAGTCACTGCAAGCAGAGATGTTGAAAACTGTGAGGAATCATGTAGATGGGTGTCTACATGATATTCTCACCTAGGGATGATGTGTGCAGCTTCTTAAGACCAATTGAGGTTATATACCCACATGTATGTGCTATGGGGGCTCAGCTCTGGTTGGTCTCATCTCTGTTTCTATTACATAGCTAGAACTTGTGCAGGAGTTCATTCTCCAAAGGAACTGTATTCAGTGGCGTAGCTACCGGGGGGGCAGGGGGGGCGACGGCTCCGGGCCCAGTGACTCAGGGGGGCCCCAGCAAGGATGACCTTGCCTACTATCAGGCGAATACAAGTGAGCGCTTCCATTATGGAAGCGCTCACTTGTATTTAGGGCCCCCCATCAGACCTCAGATCAGCCCACCCAGCCACATAGGATTGGTGGGCTGATCTGAGGTCTGATGGGGGCACAGTCTGCTGATATGAGGTCTGATGGGGGCACAGTCTGCTGATATGAGGTCTGATGGGGGCACAGTCTGCTGATATGAGGTCTGATGGGGGCACAGTCTGCTGATATGAGGTTGATGGGGGCATAGTCTGCTGATCTGAGGTCTGATGGGGGCACAATACGCTGATCTGAGGTCTGATGGGGCACAATACGCTGATCTGAGGTCTGATGGGGGCACAGTCTGCTGATATGAGGTCTGATGGGGGCATAGTCTGCTGATCTGAGGTCTGATGGGGGCACAATACGCTGATCTGAGGTCTGATGGGGGCACAATACGCTGATCTGAGGTCTGATGGGGGCACAGTCTGCTGATATGAGGTCTGATGGGAGCACAGTCTGCTGATATGAGGTCTGATGGGGGCACAGTCTGCTGATCTGAGGTCTGATGGGGGCACAATACGCTGATCTGAGGTCTGATGGGGGCACAATACGCTGATCTGAGGTCTGATAGGGGCACAGTAGGCTGATATGAGGTCTGATGGGGGCACAGTCTGCTGATATGAGGTCTGATGGGGGCACAGTCTGCTGATCTGAGGTCTGATGGGGGCACAGTCTGCTGATCTGAGGTCTGATGGGGGCACAATACGCTGATCTGAGGTCTGATGGGGGCACAGTCTGCTGATATGAGGTCTGATGGGGGGCACAGTCTGCTGATATGAGGTCTGATGGGGGCATAGTCTGCTGATCTGAGGTCTGATGGGGGCACAATACGCTGATCTGAGGTCTGATGGGGCACAATACGCTGATCTGAGGTCTGATGGGGGCACAGTCTGCTGATATGAGGTCTGATGGGGGCACAGTCTGCTGATATGAGGTCTGATGGGGGCACAGTCTGCTGATCTGAGGTCTGATGGGGGCACAATACGCTGATGTGAGGTCTGATGGGGGCACAGTAGGCTGATGTGAGGTCTGATGGGGCACAATACGCTGATCTGAGGTCTGATGGGGGCATATTCTGCTGATCTGAGGTCTGATGGGGCACAATACGCTGATCTGAGGTCTGATGGGGCACAATACACTGATCTGAGGTTTGATGGGGGGCACATTCTGATGATCTGAGGTCTGATGGGGGCAGGGGACTGTTAGTTTAGTGATGTAAAAACTGTGGACAGGTTTCCTTTAACATAGGAGTCCTCTTGTTTTTTACTCCTATTACTCCTATATTTCACTGCATTATGTGGTAGAGTATTTAGAGTAGGGTATGTGGAAAGTCTATTGTACTGTACTTAACAGCATAGATGATCTAGCAGTTTATATAGTCATCTTTCTAATACAATATTATAACCACAACTAGTAGTATGTGCCTGTGAAGTTGGAAACGTGCGTTTGGGAAGCCAAGTGGGGGGCCCACTCAAGTATGTTTCGCCCCCCCTGTGCTGAACCTCTAGCTACGCCTCTGACTGTATTGTTAGCCAAAAGGAGGATTGGAGAATTGGACCAAACTTCATACAGTACACTTGGATCTTCTGCCCTTTGTGGCAAAGCCTGACACCATAATGGAGGGTCCAGCTTGCTATGGCACCACCTCATTTTTGTGTAAGCCACTGGTAAAATCCTGCCTGTTAGAAGCTCCCTTAAAGGGGGTTGTGCCATCTCAATATGTATGGCATATCAATAGGGCTAGCCGTACGGCTGTGTGATCCTGGACTCCTGAAGGGGTGTCAACCAAACAGGTCAATTTGCTGGGCACCCAGTCAACAAGTCAATTCACCTGGTTTCTGGGCACCCCTGAACTCAGGACACAGATGTAATTGAACAGTATGTTCAAGGAGCTGGTCACATGATATTCAGAGAAGATACAAGGTAGAGAAGGACCTTAGTAATGTCATCATCATGTGACCAGTGCTGGAAGATGTACGTGGAGGGGAGGTAAGTGGTTTCTCTTCCACTATAGATTGTCATTTACTAGTAGCTTTCTTATATAATGCAGTCTGATAGCCCATAAAAACATCCTAAAAATTCTGGGAGCTCTCGTATTATTTACTTCTCCATACCATGTTTACTGATGCCCCATAATAACAGCCTGGACATGCTGGGAGTTGTAATTCTCTTCTTATACTTCTCTCCCTATAATGTTCACGGTTCCCCATAATAACAGCCTGGACATACAAGAGTTGTAGTTGTCGACTCTTTTACCCCCTCCCTGTATTGTCCTCTAATTTCCAACAATAACAATCAAGTCATGATGTGACTTGTAGTCCTCTTGTCACTATTATGATGTTCTGCAGGATCTGAGGTGTGCGTTAGGCTACATTCACATGAAAAAAACCCATTAAAAACGGCAAAATGGTCTGTTTTTTATGGACTTTTTTCACTGATGGCTTTCTGAGAAACAGACCCTTCAGTTCTATGGAGGCCGTCGGTCCATGAAAATGGACAAAATAGAACATTTTCTATTTTTTATGTCCGTTATTCACTGGCTATCAAAAGACTATAATTGTTCTTAAAACAGATGTGTCGTTATTCAAATCGAATTTTTCCCGATGCTCGGGTGCTCGTTTCGAATAACGAACCCCATTGAAGTCAATGGGAGACTCTAGCATTTTTTGCAGGGGACCGGGGCTCTGCATAGGGAAGGTTGCGTGAAAACCTGGAAACCTTAGAAAATGATGGAAACACCACGGAAATGGACAGGAAACAGCAGGGGCAGAATGCATGGATGCCTCTGAGGCTGCCTAATTGTACCATTATGCCAAATTCTGGGCAACAGCCTGGTGGTGACCCTTAAGGCAATTGTGCTGACCCAGACCAAGATGGGCAAGGCACATGTGCTGGCACTTGTTAGGAAAGCACCCAACTAGGTGCAACGAAGGTCCATCACCGCCTGCAGGTGACACCACTGCTCATGCTGGCACTGCTGTGCTATCCCCCGCCCCACGACGCATGCATAAGCCTGACACAGCATGGTGACAGCGTAGTGACACCAACAAGTGACCAAGTTAGATTGAGGTAGCAGGTGAACCACCCAAAAATGTAGCCTGACACAGCATGGCGGTGAACCCATAGTGACCAAGTTAGACTCAGGTGGTAGGTGAAGCACCCAAAAATTTAGCCTGACACAGCATGGCAGTGACACCACCAATGCCTTGGTCAGACTGAGATTGCAGTCAAATGTCTGTAGGTGAGCCTCCCAAAAATTTGTTTTGGAGTGTCCGAATTTGACCCTCCTAAAAAATTGTTTTGGAGTGTCTGTAGTTGACCCTCCTGTAAAATATTTTTTTTGTTTTTCCTGTTATTAGTTTATGTACAACCCATGGCTGGCATGGTGGGAATATATAGGTTTGCTTCACAGACGGTCCACTGCACCGTTACATTTTCTTCATCATTGCCAATTACTTTTTCACCAACTGTTGTCTGGCAATGATAAAGGGGAAGGTGAATCCACTGCCGAAGAAAAGTGTCATCCTCCTACAAGTCTCCACTTGTTCTCAATTGAAAAGGGGATGTTCTTGCCGTGGCCTTCCTCATAGTGGCCGCTTCTGCGGATGACAGAGGTGGTGTACCTACTGACAGCCTGACCGAACATGATGGCAGACGGGGAGACACTCCCTCATGTAAAATTGTTTTTTGAGTGTCTGTATTTGATGCTACTTAAAAATTTATTGGAGAGAGGGCCTGTAGGTGGCCCTCCGTAAACATTGTTTGTATAGAGCGCCAGTTGGCCCTCAGAAACATTGCCTGTTGGCTCAGCGTTTCTGTGCGAAGAGGAGGAGGAGGGGTTGGAGGAAGAGGCATAATAAGTCTAATAAGTCTGAAAAACCGTGACTGAGGTAGGCCCCGCAATCCTTGGTGTGGGCATTACATGAGTGGCCCCAGGGTCAGACTCGATCCCAGCCTCTACCAAGTTAACCCAATGTGCCGTCAGGGAGATATAGTGTCCCTGCCCGGCAGCACTTGTCCACGTGTCCGTGGTTAGGTGGACCTTATCACTAACCGCGTTGGTCAGGGCACGGATGATATTCTCTGACACGTGCTGGTGTAGGGCTGGGACGGCACATCGGGAAAAATAGTGGCGGCTGGGGACCAAGTATCGAGGGACAGCCACCGCCATCAGGTTGCGGAAAGCCTCAGTCTCTACCAGTCTATAGGGCAGCATCTCCAGGCTCAACAATTTGGAGATGTGGATGTTTAGGGCTTGTGCATGTGGGTGGCTGGAATTGTATTTGCGCTTGCGCTCAAATGTCTGCTGTAAAGACAGCTGAACGCTGCGCTGGGACACATTGTTGGAGGTTGTGGAGGATCGTGGAGGTGAAGGGGTAGTTGTAGGGCGGGAGGCGCTTGTGCCGGGGTCCTGGGCGGGGGGTTGACTCGCCGAGCCAGCATGTGATACAGGGGAAGAGGTAGTGGTGTGACCCACAGGAGGTGAACGACCTTGGTTCCACTGAGTCGGGTGTTTAGCACTCATATGCCTGCGCATGCTGGTAGTGGTTAAGCTGGTAGTGGTGGCTCCCCTGCTGATCCTGGTGTGGCACAGGTTGCACACCACAGTCCGTCGGTCATCCTCACTTTCTTTAAAAAACCTCCAGACTTGCGAACATCTAGGCCTCGGCACGGGAGCTTGACTCCGTGAAACAGTTGCTGATCTACCTGCTCTGGCCCGCTTCTCCCTCTGGCCACCCCACTGCCTCTTCCAACCTGTTCTGGTGCTGCACTTGCCTCCCCCTCAGAAGCACTGTCTTGAGTTGGATTACCAACCCAGCTCGGGTCAGTCACCTCATCATCCACCAGCTCTTCCTCCAATTTCTCACTCTGCTCCCCCCTCGGACTTACTGCCCTGACAACAACGTCTCATCATCATCATCATCATGATCCGACACCTCTTCACGCACTACTTGGGCATCGGGACAGAGCAACTGCTCAGGTTGCTGTTGAGCAGTGGTTTGTGTCTCTGGGTAGGGTCCTGAAAAGAGTTCCTGTGAGTATGCCGGATCTGAATCCATATTTCCCGCGGAGGGGACAGGCTGGGGGGAAGGAGGTTGAGCTGGAGGAGCTAGAGGTCTACTCCCTTGGCTAGCGTGGGTGGACTGCATGGAAGACTGGGTGGTGAATAAATTACTGGACACATTGTCCGCTATCCACGTCATCACCTATTCGCACTGTTGTGGTTTTAATAGTGGTGTACCACGTGACCCAGTAAGTTGCGAGATGAAGCTAGGGAGCGAAACTCTGCGGCGTTCCACTGCTCCCTCATCAGCATGTACAGTGTCACCCTGCCCAGGACCACAGCCTCTGCCCCCTACACTACTTGAACGCCCACGCCCCTTAGCCCTTGGGTTCAACATTTTGTATATTCACCAAACTGTTGAGTTAATATCAGAGGCCAAAACCGTATTCAGTGGACAGTAGAATTACTATCTGAGGCAAAAAAATTTAGTCTTTAGACTCCAGCTATTGCACCGCAAACCACTCAATTTTGCACTGGACTGTAGTTTTTATAACTGAGAATAAAAACGTATTCTCTAGACTGTGGCTAGTGTATCGCACACCTCACAATTGTTCACTGGACTGTAGTTTATATAATTGAGTGAAAAAAATTATTCTCTAGACTGCGGCTAGTGTATTGCACACCTCACAATTGTTCACTGGACTGTAGTTTATATAATTGAGTGAAAAAAAAACTATTCTCTAGACTGCGGCTAGTGTATCGCACACAATCAAGAAAAGAGTCCCCTAGGAGGAATCCTCAGGGTATAGATACTAATTCAGACCAAATAGTCTACTGACTATAACAAACCCTTTTAGGGATCCCCCTACCTTGTCCTTAATATTCAGGACTAAAACTTAA
The DNA here is from genome assembly GCA_900303285.1 of Rhinella marina. NCBI lineage: Eukaryota > Metazoa > Chordata > Amphibia > Anura > Bufonidae > Rhinella > Rhinella marina. The sequence goes on from ONZH01001578.1 coordinate 72,198, forward strand.
CTTTTATTGCTAAAATTTAATATCTAAGCAAAAAGAAGAAAAGATAAAACTATCAGCTGAAAAAAGATACCCCTATGCTGCCAATGTATGTCTTTATTTAGGAAGGACACCTTCCATTCACTATTGTGTATGGCAGCTAGTCTGGACCGTAGTGGTAAAATATAAGATCTGTATAGTTGAATTGACCGTTATGTCACTGACCGCGAGGTGTGTTTATTGTACTATATAAGTGCGGTTATATCTAACGGCCAAGTCACAGATGTTTGGGGGGGAAAAAAGGATATATGTACTGGTGCTTGGGTGTGGACACTCTTATATTTATTATTTTTTTATTTTTTTGTATTGTTTGCAACTTTGTACTTGGAGTTACTTGATTAAAGGCATCCTCTGTCATCTGACAGTAGTCAGTTCAAGAGGAGCCAGTAATCCAGGTCTCCAGTGCCACCAGATCTAAATCCTAAACCCTGTGGGGACCTCTTGACAAGGGGTCACCCCTCCTAGTGTGATGGGATACCAGATCAATATTCCCAATCACTTCCCCAAATACTAGCCCCTGGTGTCACAGGCAAAGCTGCAGCACTAAACAGTCACGCTGATTCGTGACCGATTTCAAATTAAATGCCGGGCCTAGCGATCCTCAGCGTTTGACCCTTCAGTTGTAAGATCGCAGCACAACACCCGACTCTGACCACGTCGGGTGTCAAAGCCTGGGACGCGTGCTTGCTGAGTTCACTCGGCTACTGCACGCTAATCCTAGCTCTACAGCAGGAGCCGGTGCACGCGGTCCTCAATGTGCTTGCTACTGAGCCGAGAGATCGCGGCGCCGCACCCGACTGAAGACCTGCCTGTGGCAGGGTCAGGGTGCGCGCCGACTATACTGTCTCGGCTACCGAACACCAGCCACGGCACTATGGGCAAGTACCTAAACAACCGCAGGGCCTGACTACTTGGCAATCAGCTGGCTAAAATCTAAGATACGCGACACCCTCCCGACATGTTTCGCTGCGTTTGCAGCTTCGTCAGGGGTTAAGGTGTATATGACGCGCGGCGACATCCACCAATCTATTTACAGGGAAACAGATTCCTCCCCTTGTCAATCAAGCCATTCACAGGCAACCACAATGATTGGCAGCTCTCTTAGCCAAACAACGATTTTTCATCCATCTCTTAGTTATAAGAGTGATGGATACATTTTATCCTTTACCTGCATCCTTATAAGGCAATCTATGACTGCCAAGAAAGATGCTTCATAATCATGGGTAACATATAGAGCTAATTTGCTCAAGTACACACCTAATGTATCCAAAACCCACTACCTAAATAGGTCTCACATGGCCACATGTAGCAATTTGTGGTACATGTAACAATAATTACAGCCAGTGTTGGATAACATAGCTGGCGATATAAACTTCTCATAACAGCAATTATGGCCAGTGATATACTATAAGAACTGGATGAAGTCAACCTAAGATGTTATTTATTTTAGGATCAGTGGATGTCCTTCTTTTTAATTGCTCATTCATTATTTCTTAGTATTACATATTTTTATATTGATCTTTCTTCTGGGATGGCTATATGAAAGCTGTATAGGAAAACCCTTCATTATGACCATTAGGGTTCATGGATTTGAGCCGGTGAATCCACCTGGCTTCTTCTTGTAACAGTCTATTGTCAAGGTTGCCACCTCTAGGCCCCAACCTAACCCTTGAGATACCCCAGAATTTCAAGGTGTCAAAATTCCCATTATGGGCATATGTGATGTGTCTATATAAAGTAGTGTCCTTCTTCGTTCTGATGGCACTGATATGGCCCGAAATTCTGCGTCGCAATTCCTGTGTGGTTTTACCCACATATAGTTTGGGGCATGTGCAGGAGGCAATATAGACAATTCCTTGACTTTGACAGTTAAAAAAGTCTTTAATAACATATTCTTTCCTATCAACTGGATTTGTGAATTTTTTTATTTTAGGTAAAAATTTGCAAAACGTACATTTTCCACATGGGTAGGATCCGACTACCTTGTTCTGCAACCATATCACCTTATTGGTCTCAATATTTTGTGGCAGAAAACTATGAACCAATTCAACTCTTAAGTTCCGACCTCTCCTATATGTAACCGCCGGATAGTCATCCAAGACTTCTCTAAAGTCCGTATCTGAGGTGAGTATATGCCAGTGACGTCTGAGGATGTTCTTAATTACCTGATGCTGGTGATCAAAGGTCCCAATGCATCTCACGAGTTTCCTATCTTTATTTCGATAGGGTCCAAAGACGTCTCCTGTTCCCATCACAATTGTCCCCTCCTTGGATGTCTCAGGATACACCTGGTAAGTATTTGTAGTATCTTGAGCCTGTTTAAATCTCCTGGCATTATTCAGCAAGATGTCTCTGCTTGTATTTTTGGCTCTATTGTACGCTGCCATCAGAACTTTTCTAGGATATCCCCTCTGTATAAACCTCTGATATAACTCGTCACATTCCTTTTTAAATGATATTTCCGTGGTACAATTCCTGCGAGCCCTCAGGTATTGACCCACCGGGATACCTTTTTTCAAAGGTACCGGGTGCCAGCTATTCCAAAGGAGGAAACTGTTAGTGGACGTGGGTTTACGGTAAATTTCAGTCGTTAAACCCCCTTCAGGGTCCTTAGTAATTCGAAGATCCAAAAAGCAAATGCTTTCACTTTGAATTTCATGAGTGAAGTGCATCCCTATAACGTTGTTGTTCAATTTGTGAACAAAGTGATTAAAGGTAGGTATATCTCCATCCCAAAAAATCAGGATATCATCGATATACCTGCCCCAATAAATAATGTGTTTGGTGAAATCATCAAAATCATCAGTGAAAACTGTGGAGTCCTCCCACCAGCCTAAAAATAAATTGGCGTAAGTCGGCGCACATGGCGTTCCCATGGCGGTACCATTAATTTGGTGATAAAAAGTGTTTTGGAATATAAAATAATTGTGGGTGAGTACAAACTTAAGTAACTGCAAAACAAAACCATTGTGTATCCTAAACGAAGTGCTGCGTGTGCTCAAATAATACTCAACAGCCCTAAGGCCCAAATCGTGCTGAATATTACTGTACAGTGCCTCTACGTCCAGAGAGGCAATGTAAGTACGTGATGTTAAGTTAATATCCTTAATTTTCATTATTAGGTCCCCCGTGTCTTTAATGTAAGACGGCAATCCAGTGACAAATTGTCTCAAAACTACGTCAACATACTCACTAGCTGGTTGTGTGAGAGCATCATTGCCTGAGACTATTGGACGTCCTGGGCAAGGGTTCCGCATTTTATGCACTTTGGGAAGAGCATAAAAGGTGGCAATAGTCGGGGTCTTGTTATATAGAAAAGAATGTTCATCTTTGGAAATTAGACGTTTATCTTTGGCTGAGTCCAAAATTATTTTCAAATCCTTAAGGAAAGGTTCCTAGGAAAGGTTTCAAATCCTTAAGGAAAGGCTAGTGTATCGCACACCTCACAATAGTTCACTGGACTGTAGTTTATATAATTGAGTGAAAAAAATTATTCTCTAGACTGCGGCTAGTGTATCGCACACCTCACAATTGTTCACTGGACTGTAGTTTATATAATTGAGTGAAAAAAATGATTCTCTAGACTGCGGCTAGTGTATCGCACACCTCACAATTGTTCACTGGACTGTAATTTATATAATTGAGTGAAAAAAATGATTCTCTAGACTGCGGCTAGTGTATCACACACCTCACAGTTGTTCACTGGACTGTAGTTTATATAATTGAGTGAAAAAAACGTATTCTCTAGACTGCGGCTAGTGTATCGCACACCTCACAATTGTTCACTGGACTGTAGTTTATATAATTGAGCGAAAAAAATTATTCTCTAGACTGCGGCTAGTGTATCGCACACCTCACAATTGTTCACTGGACTGTAGTTTATATAATTGAGTGAAAAAAATTATTCTCTAGACTGCGGCTAGTGTATCACACACCTCACAATTGTTCACTGGACTGTAGTTTATATAATTGAGTGAAAAAAATTATTCTCTAGACTGCGGATAGTGTATCACACACCTCACAATTGTACACTGGACTGTAGTTTATATAATTGAGTGAAAAAAAATTATTCTCTAGACTGCGGCTAGTGTATCACACACCTCACAATTGTTCACTGGACTGTAGTTTATATAATTGAGTGAAAAAAACGTATTCTCTAGACTGCGGCTAGTGTATCGCACACCTCACAATTGTTCACTGGACTGTAGTTTATATAATTGAGCGAAAAAAATTATTCTCTAGACTGCGGCTAGTGTATTGCACACCTCACAATTGTTCACTGGACTGTAGTTTATATAATTGAGTGAAAAAAAATTATTCTCTAGACTGCGACTAGTGTATCACACACCTCACAATTGTTCACTGGACTGTAGTTTATATAATTGAGTGAAAAAAATTGTTCTCTAGACTGCGGCTAGTGTATCGCACACCTCACAATTGTTCACTGGACTGTAGTTTATATAATTGAGTGAAAAAAATTATTCTCTAGACTGCGGCTAGTGTATCACACACCTCACAATTGTTCACTGGACTGTAGTTTATATAATTGAGTGAAAAAAAATATTCTCTAGACTGCGGCTAGTGTATCGCACACCTCACAATTGTTCACTGGACTGTAGTTTATATAATTGAGTGAAAAAAATTATTCTCTAGACTGCGGCTAGTGTATCACACACCCACAATTGTTCACTGGACTGTAGTTTATATAATTGAGTGAAAAAAACGTATTTTATAGACTGACGCTGCTGTACAGCACACCTCACAATTGTTCACTGGACTGTAGTTTATATAACTGAGTGACAAAACATATTCCCTAGACTGCACTTTAGATCCCAGCAAGCCAAGGTACAGCAGCAGCAAAAATGAGTACTGAGAGGACTTTGGGCAATTTCATTGGGGTCTGAGTGGACCATGTGCTGTCCCCTTTCTGCCACCAGTGCACAGTGTGCAGCCAAGATGGCGGAAGCTGCACTACAAGTCCCAGCCAGCAGCCGAGAGGAGGACCAAAAAAATGTCGTTGTAGCCCTTAGAAGGAGCGTTGGGTTCTTTGTGGATGATTCCTGCCTAACCAGATTCTAATTTCACGCCCTAACAGTGTGCAGCCAAGATGGCGGTAGCTGCACTACAAGTCCCAGCCAGCAGCCAGGAGGAGACCAAAAAAAAAAAAAAAAAAAGTGCTTGTAGCCCTTAGAAGGGCTGTTGGGTTCTTTGTGGGTGATTCCTGACAGACAGCAGCTCTATCCCTAATCTCATGCAGACGTCGTATGACGCGAGCAGCGCGGGACCAGATTCTTATATTCCCAGGTCATCTGATCTGGCCAGCCAATCCCTGCTATCGACTTGTAGGGGCCCCACGTGATGCTAGGAGGTACCAAAGACTCTCCTGCATGTTGATTGGCTGAAAAAAGGCGGCTAACATGCAGGAAGAGGAAGTTGCCATTTCCTCGAGGATCGCGATATGCTCGTCCGAGTAGCGAGCATATGCGAATACCCTAATGCTCGAACGAGCACCAAGCTCGGACGAGCATGTTCGCTCATCCCAAGTGACGACCTTTAAAAAAAATGTCTGTCAGGCTTCTTTCACAAGAACGTTGTGTTTTGCAGTCTGCAAATTGCGGATCCGCAAAAAAACAGATGGTGTCCGTATGACATCCGTTTTTTTTGCAGATCCATTGTAACAATGCCTATCCTTGTCTGCAAAACGGAAAAAAACATGTTCTATTTTTTTTTTTTTTTGTGGGCTACGGAACGGACATACGGATGCGGATAGCACACAGTGTGCTGTCAGTATTTTTTGCGGACCCATAGAAATGAATGGGTCCACATCCTATCCGCAAGAAATGAGGATCGGAGCCCGCAAAATATACTGTCATGTGAAAGAGGCCAAACACATGCATTTTCACTGTCATGTGAATGTAGCCTTAGGCTTTGTTCACATCTGCACCAGTGACTTTTGCTGTTTTGGTCCATCATAGGAGCACAACAATGAAAATCCCAGTAGTGCCGGATCTGGCACCTCACTGACGACAACACTTGATGGATCCTGTTGACTATGATGAGATCTGATGGGATTCCATTATGGAGCCTGGCAGGCTGCAAAATTTTGTCCAGCATTTATGACCTGATCTGAAACTGAGGCCCCTAACACTACAAAGCCTTATGTGCTTTGTAGTATCGATAATCATGTTCTGCAGCAGCTGAGGTGTGTATTATGAGGTTGTGCAGCAGTTGAGCTGTGTATTGTCAGGTTCTGCAACAGCTGAGATGTGTATTATTATGTCCTGCTGCAGGTGAGGTTTGCATTATAAAGTTCTGCAGCAGCTGAGATGTGTATAATAAGATTCTGCAGCATTTGAGATGTGTGCTATGAAGTTCTGCAGTAGCTATCTGCATAGCCTATTGAAATGCCATAAATGTCCCGATGGGAAAACTCCTTTAAGACTAAACAATTGGGTTGTGAAATGAGGCAGGGCTAAGACTGATTATTCCTGGCATGGTGGCAGCTTGCCAGCTGCAGAAGCCTACCTGTTGCACTCTTTAAAGAGTATGACCACCCTCGTATTGCTGTGCTATTCTGCATCCCAAATGGTAAAAAAACAAAGGGAAATATATCTTGTTATTTTATTTTGATTCTCCATATGCAGCGATCTGTGGAGGATAGGAGTGGTAGTAGCTCTGGCTATTCCAGTCACTTACATAAGCTGTACTTACAGAGTTGCTCCCTATGGTCATTCAGTGAAAGGAGGGGTCACCCTTTCTTCTCTTGTAGCACACCCTCATTCTGGTGCACTTGCCTGATCGTATCTGGGGTGCCCTTGATGTTAGGTGTTTGTATGGGTGCAAAGCAGGTCGTGTAGAGTATAATGGCCAGAGTATGGTGTAGGAGTCAGTAATCAGGCCAGAGATAAAAGAATAAATATCTCTCTTTACTGTAGTGAAAAATAGGAGTTGTAGTACATCCAACTATGGCAAACTCCAGTACATCCAACTACAGTTCCAACTGTACACAGTGCAATTTTCTCCCAGATAGCAGTGTATGGATGTAAACATTAATGTCCACTGTGGGATATAGGGTTTTGATGGCATGTCTGGCCAGGACATGGCCAAGTGTTAAGGGTGTCTTAATAGTGTCTCTCCACTGCAGCAAGGTCTGTATGGCTGTAGTTGCAGATTACCTAACTGACTCCTATGCTTGGCCATGCAGATTCCAAGTTCTTCTTTTTGCTCTTTCTCTCTAGATATCTGTAGCCTCCTTGGGTCTGAGCATGAAGCGCAGCTTCCTTCCTCTCTGAAATCCCTAGAACTGACTGAGCTGGGGGTGGGTCCTGGATCACCACCCAACCTCCTGCAAAGGGCTGAACCAGGATTATTAAACCTTGTTATGCCATCCATACACAGCAATGTTAGGTGCAGTACATAAAATAACAATACATGGCATTACCCAACATCAACTCATTGATTAGATTGCTCAGCACAACATATTACAGTCTCAGATGGGAGAATGAGAATAATTGTAAAATTTGATGAAGCTTATGGTTATTCCCCTTAGGCTCGCAGTGTCAGGAATGATTTTAATGTTTGGTTTTGTGTATTAACTCTACATTGAGATTATACTTGTAAAACAAAGACACTAGAGCACAGAAAGGCCCCATGTTATGAAGTAATTATGAGATATGACATTCACAAGGAATTCATCCCTACTGTTCAATTATCAGATATAGGATCCTGAAGTGATTACTCTCCTTGAAAAGCCAATCAGTGGCCTCTTATTAGAGCTCTGTTTGCGCTTTGAAGGAGTGCTGGGCTGAAAGATAAAGAACATTCAGATTTTTAACAGCAAGAGGTAAACTGTGTTATTTAGGAACGTAAAGCTAGAAAAACAATACATACATCATGTAAATATTCTCATTTAAATTGCAAAAGTGAAATGGCTTTGCTGTGTAACATAACATTCTATTAATGCATTTTTACATTTTCTTTATCTTCTTTCCTCATTCACACGGTCTACTTGAGAACATATGCTGAGATTTTGTGTTCTGTCTTTCCAGCTGTTTTGTGAGCTATGTGCTCTAGGTTATGATGATTAAACCACAGGTCTATTGTATTAATGGAGACTAGTTAGGTGAAGTTAGAACGCTAACCTCAGCATCATCAGTTTCATGGTTAATGCACTGTCTCTCCAGAGCCACTGCATATGGCGGGCTCCAAATGTAAGGTACCACTGGTCATAGCGTGAATGATGCACTCAGTGTGATGCACTTACTGCGCCGCACCCCCAACGCCATATCCAGAATCACCAATGACATCAGTGCTGAGTGTAACCAATGATGTCCATCATTGTCAACGGGACACTATTTGGGTATTCCCAACTAACTAAAATACCTGAGATGCGGCAAATAGTGGAACATTTAATATCAGGACCTCTATTAGAGGATGACAAAAAACGACCAGTAGCCCTAAACACCATAGTATGTCAATTCAAACAGCCACCCAAGCCAAGATGCCAAACATGAAGAATCTCTTACTTTAATCCCATCAGCATCCATTCCTTTCAGCTGCCAACATGTGTGTTCAGAATTTTTTGAAAATGAAAAAATACTATTAACAATTAGTAACATATTAAAATATCTGTAGGGCGGTTAGAGGTATGTTTTTTTACATACAGAACTCAAAATCCCCTGAATAGACCCCCCTGAGTTAAATGATTAAATCCTGTCTTCCTGCAGAAACCACTAGGCAGAGATAAAAGGAGGAATTTAAAACCACTCCCTTGGTGGGAAGCAGGTCAGCCCACTTTCCCCCCCCAAAAAAAGGAATAGAGTGATAATTTCTATTCTTGTCTCTAGGACTCTGCTGGAAACCAGGCACATAAGTTATAGTGCATTTGATGCTAACGTGTTGCATAAATATAATACTTAGTAAGAGGCATAGATGCCTGTGATGAGAACATAGTCCTGCCACTTTACAAATCACTAGTCAGACCACACATGGAGTACTGTGTACAGTTCTGGGCTCCTGTGAACAAGGCAGACATAGCACAGCTGGAGAGGGTTCAGAGGAGGGCAACTAAAGTAATAACTGGAATGGGTGGACTACAGTACCCAGAAAGATGATCAAAATTAGTTTTATTCACTTTAGAAAACAGACGACTGAGGGGAGATCTAATAACTATGTATAAATATATCAGAGGTCAGTACAGAGATCTCTCCCATGATCTATTTATCGCCAGGACTGTGACTGTGATGAGGGGACATCCTCTGCGTCTGGAGAAAAGAAGGTTTGTACACAAACATAGAAGAGGATTCTTTACGGTAAGAGCAGTGAGACTATGGAACTCTCTGCCTGAGGAGGTAGTGATGGTAAGTTCACTAAAAGAGTTCAAGAGGGGCCTGGATGTATTTCTGGAGGGTAATAATATTACAGGTTATAGTTACTAGAGAGGGGTCGTTGATCCAGGGAGTAATTCTGATTGCCTGATTGGAGTCGGGAAGGAATTTTTTTCCCTAAAGTGGGGAAAATTGGCTTCTACCTCACAGGTTTTTTGCCTTCCTCTGGATCAACTTGTAGGAAAACAGGCTGAACTGGATGGACAGATGTCTTTTTTCGGCCTTATAAACTATGTTACTATACGTAAGGAGGACATTTATTAAATAGGAACATGGAACGCTAGCCATAAGAAACAATGACAAGGTGTTAATTTGTAGTGCCCCCTATCCATATACTGCACATACATATTGTCAGGACCGGCAGTCATTGCACCCGTTCTGCTGGTCCTGTCTCTGACTCTGGTGGCGATGTGGTTGCCCGTGGCCAGGCTTCTTCCACTGTTTCGTCGGGCTCCTCCTCCAGCCGACGGTCTCTGGCTGTGGATGCACGTCCCCGCATGATGATCATTAGTGCCAGGGACGTGGCTGGTGTGCACACTCGCTCGCGGCCTGTTTCTGGTCGCCGGAAAAAGCGAGCAGTTTAGTCTGTTTATTTTCTGTTCATTTGGTATCTCATGAGTTAAATTTTTGTTCCTTGCTTTCTCCTCCCAGTCAGCTGGTTGGGTGGGGCTGCTAGGTATTTAAGGTCCTCTAATGTTTACCTGGCTGCCAGTGTTTGGAGTTTCCTTGCTACTACCTGGTTGTTATTTTTGCTCTGCAGTTTTTGACTCTTGTTGTTCTTTGACCCTTGGCGTGTTTTTGAATACTCTTTGCTTGCTGATTTTGTTCCTGACGTACTCTCCTGGTTTTGACGCGGCTTCCTGACCATCCATTTTGTTCTTGTTTGTCTGTCTTGTTTGTCTTCCCTTCCCCTGCACTTTTTCTAGTGTATTGCAAGTCTTCAGGTTGTCGACTCAGGGGTTAGCCTGAGTGGGCAATAGGCAGGGAAAGGGGTTGGGATTAAGCTTAGGGATCACTTACCCCTTATCTGTGTATCCCAGCCCTGACACATATACATTGAACTCAATGATAATGCAGTTATTCATTAAGCTCCTAAGCTCCCCCTGCAGCCAGCTAAAATTAAAGGGGTTGTCTGAGTTAAATTAAAAACTCAACAGCCTCTGTATACGTATGTGCTAAAATAACAAGAAGTGATACTCAACCTTTTCTCCCCTGCCACTTCCAGCACTGTGCCATGATCCTCCCAGCTGCTGATGTCAACTTCCTGGCTATGACAATGATAGGTTAGTACTGTAGCTAACCACTGGCGTCGGCAGTAGATGTCACTTCTGAGGCCAGTGATTGGCTGCAGCGTTGACCTGTGTGCACAGAGCATCACTGCTGCAGACAGGAAAACAAACAATAGCGGGAAGAACTGGAGAACTATGTTCAAAGTAGCAGGGGAGAAAAGGGAAAGTATCACCTCTTGTTATTTTAGCAATTGTAGAGGAGCTGTTTGAGTTTTTATTTAACTAGGACAACCCTTTTAACCCTTTCACCCCCGGAGGTTTTTTTGTTTTTGCGTTTTCGTTTTGCACTCCCTGCATTCACAGAGCCATAACTTTTTCATCGCCATCGTTAAAGACCCATCCAGCGCTGGGCTCAAAGGGGTTAATTATGGGTCTAAGTTAATATTGGGAATTGGGAGTTCTGTGTCAGAAAAACAGATCTCCTTCTCCAGCACAGAATTTTGGACTGTTCGGCCTGTTTCTCAGACAGGCTGTTCTGGCAGAGAGCTCTCTGGGTCTGGCTGCACGCAATGATATTTGGACAAATCCCAGCAGATTTGCCAGGTAGCGGCCGGATCTCTGCCAGATCCCATTATGATCAGTGGGGCCAGTGGCATTCCAGTAACGTCTGGCAACCCTGGATCCAGAGAGCTTCTGCAGGCTGTCCTGTCGGAACTCTTGCCGCAAGTGTGAAACAGGCCTTAGGTTACAAAACTGTGTACATGAGCAGCTCCCTCTTACTTTAATTTAGTTCTGATATCCATAGACTTGTAACTTTTATAAATAATCCAAGTAAATAAAATTATGGTGCATACAGTATCTTCACAGGATGAATAGATGGCACAAATGATTATTACATTAGGTGTTAGCTCCTTGCAATACTCTACATCACGATTTTCATGCATTGAGCTCTTATATTACATTAAAGATGGTATGCGACAGCACTTATTCAATGACATACTGCTCAAATTTGCAATTCTGACTGTGCTGCCAGTGCACATCAAGTGAAAACTACTGAGGCGTCTTGACATGTACCCTCTGGGATCTGTTTAAAAAGGTACCAACACTCCAATGAGCAAAGAACTCAGGAAGTGCATTAAAATGGAGCAATGCTTACATTCTTGTAAGCATGAAAAATCCATCATTGTGTACATCCCTATGGATGGGGAAAACTCGTAATAAGTGGCAAAAATAATACCCTAAACAGAGAAAAACAATAGAACAGTAGGCAAAGTATTTCTCACATCTGTCTGCCATGCGTACGTAACACTGCATGTGTCATGTGGTTATACCACTCCGTGCTATTGTTTCACATTATGGTATATTACCATGACATTCTATAATATCGTGCTGACTGTGAATTCAGAGATATCATCTTTCTAAGTAAAAAACATAAATAAGCAATAAAATAAATAAAAATAAAACCAAATAAATTAAAAATGAATAAAAAGACTAAAAATGTTTAAAAACACAAAACATTTTTATACTTTTATAATATCTAATCATACAAAATATTTATTCTATTTCTTTATTATAGTTTTTTTTGTTTTTAGATCATTATTAGAGATGAGCGAGCATGCTCGTCCGAGCTTGGTGCTCGTTCGAGCATTAGGGTACTCGTAAGTGCTCGCTGCTTGGATGAGTATCTCGCCATGCTCGAGGAAATGGCAACTTCTGCATCGTGCTTTTTTGGCGCCCAACAGCCACAAAGAACCCAACAGCCCTTCTAAGGGCTAGAAGACATTTTTTTTTTGTCACTTGGCTGGCTGGCACTAGTAGTGCAGCTATAGCCATGTATAACCCCCTTTTATTTTTTTATGTTATATCTCAGTGATACAAATCCATTGCACACAGCAGTGTCGAACCATTCTGTGTGTCACAGTTCAGTACACTCACTATTTTCTGTCCAGGTGACACTTTCTGTATGTCACCGAATACAATCAAGTCATTTGCTGCCTGTCACGTGTATGGCTTCATCCCAAAAATCTCTGTGCGACATTTGTCTGGGTCACAGTCTAAATAGCTACCGTCAGTAGGGTGTCAGTTAGCTCTACGATAGTTTCTGCACGTCACGTTCCCAAAAAAACAAAAATACAAAAAATATAGAAAAAAAATTAGTTTTTTGTTGTTTTAGCTGAGTGATACAAATCCATTTCACACAGCTGCGTGTAACCTTTCTGTGTGACACAGTTCAGCATACTCACTCCAAACCGTGTATACTGTCCAGGTGACACTTTCTGTACGTCACAAAATACAACCAAGTCACCTGCTACCTGTCAGGTATATATAGCTTGAGCCTAAAAAATCTCTGTGCGACATTTGTCTGGGTCGCAGCAGTCTAAATAGCCACCGTCATTAGGGTGTCAGTCAGCTGTACGATAGTTTCTGCACGTCACGTTCCCAAAAAAACAAAACAAAACAAAAAAATATTTAAAAAAATATAGAAAAACAAATTTTTTTTTTGTTGTTTTAGCTCAGTGATACAAATCCATTTCACACAGCTGCGTGTAACCTTTCTGTGTGACACAGTTCAGCATACTCACTCCAAACTGTATATACTGTCCAGGTGACACTTTCTGTACGTGACAAAATACAACCAAGTCACCTGCTACCTGTCACGTGTATATATAGCTTGATCCTAAAAATCTTTGTGCGACATTTGTCTGGGTCGCAGCAGTCTAAATAGCCACCGTCAGTCAGCTGTACGATAGTTTCTGCACGTCACGTTCCCAAAAAAACAAAACAAAACAAAAAAATATTTAAAAAAAATATAGAAAAAAAATTATTTTCTCTTGTTGTTTTAGCTCAGTGATACAAATCCATTTCACACAGCTGCGTGTAACCTTTCTGTGTGTCACAGTTCAGCATACTTACTCCAAACCGTATATACTGTCCAGGTGACACTTTCTGTACGTCACAAAATTAAACCAGACTGAACAAGTTGTGGGTTTCAGTACACCAGGCCCATTTATTTATTTTTTTATAGAATACAATTATATACAGAAAATGTGGAACCCCGGGGCTAAGGTTCGAGGACGAGGGCGTGGGCATTCAATTACTGCAGGGGGCAGAGGCCGTGGTCCTGGTGAGACAGTACTGCTGATGAGGGAGCTGTGGAACGCCGCAGAGCTACACTCCCTAGCTTCATGTCTCAACTTACAGGGACACGTGGTAGAGGACTGTTCAAACCACAACATGGAACAGCTGATCTCGTGCATTGCGGATAATGCTTCAAGTAATTTGTCCGCCAGTCAGTCTTCCACGCAGTCCACCCACGTTACCCCAAGGGAGCACTCCTCTGGCTCCTCCACCTCAACCTCCTTCC
>ONZH01001579.1:0-23096 GCA_900303285.1 Rhinella marina
CCAAGAGGTGAGACCTCTTAAAAATTATGTGGAGGCCCAAAGTGGAGGTGAAACCTCTTAAAAATTATGTGGAGGCCCAAGAGGTGAGACCTCTTAAAAATTGTTTGTAGGCCCAAGAGGTGAGGCATGAGAAAAATTGTTTGTAGGCCCAAGAGGTGAGACCTCTTAAAAATTATGTGGAGGCCAAAGAGGTGAACCCAAGAGGTGAGACCTCTTAAAAATTATGTGGAGGCCCAAGAGGTGAAACCTCGACCAAAGAGGTGAGCCTTTAAAAATTATGTTGAGACCTGTGGAGGCCCAAGAGGTGAAAGGCATGAGAAAAAATGTTTGTAGGCCCAAGAGGTGAGACCTCTTAAAAATTATGTGGAGGCCCAAAGAGGTTGAGACCTCTTAAAATTGTTTGTATGTAGAAAAAATGTGGAGGCCAAAGAGGTGAGACCTCTTAAAAATTTGTGGAGGCCCAAGAGGTGAGACCCAAGAGGTGAGACCTCTTAAAAATTATGTGGAGCCCAAGAGGTGAGACCTCTTAAAAATTGTTTTGTAGGCCCAAGAGGTGAGCCATAAATATATATATTATTCTTTTTTACAGGAGCAATTCTAAGGCGGTAAAGGAGGAGGAGGTGGAGGAGGAAATGGCACTTCATACAGATGGCACTTCACTTTTGGCTGCTTTCCACTGTTGGAGAAAGCAAAGTCCGGGTCAATCCACTTGCTGTTCATTTTGATTAGCGTCAGCCTGTCGGCACTGTCGGTTGACAGGCGGCTGCGCTTATCGGTTATAATGCCCCCGGCTGCGCTGAACACCCTTTCTGATAGCACGCTGGCGGCAGGGCAGGCAAGCACCTCCAAGGGCGTACAGGGACAGTTCCAGCCACGTGTCCAACTTGGAGACCCAGTAAGTGTAGGACGCCGAGGGATCGGGGAGGACAGGGTTACGGTCCTGCCAGGTACTCCCGCAACATCCGCCGATACTTGTCCCTCTGCTGATAGCGGGCCCCGCAGTGATGGAAGTTGCACGAGGGGGTGCCATGAACGTGTCCCACACCTTGGAGAGTGTTCCCCTGGTGGCTGTGGGCCTGATCGATGTTGTGGGACTCTGGGAGACCCTCTCCTCTCTGCCACCAGCGATGGTGGGTGGGAAAATCTCCATCATGTTCTGCACGAGTTCCCTCTGGTATTCCAGCAATCGATTCGTCCTCTCCTCTACCGGAATAAAAGAGGAGACGTTATCTTTATACCGGGGGTCCAGGATTGCGAAGACCCAGTACAGTTTGTTCTCCACTATCCGGACAACCACGTGTGTCCCGGGAAAGCAGCCCAGCATGAAGTCAGCCATGTGTGCCAGACTCTGAATAGGCATGACGTCACTGCCCCCACCAGAAGGATCACTTGCCATTTCCTCCTCTTCCTCTTCCGCCTCCTCTCCGCCCCATCCGCGCTGAACCAATGGGACGCACACAGCCTGACTGCTACCCTCGCCGCCAGCATCCTCCTCCTCTTCCACAGCCACCTCCACGTCGTCCTCCTCCTCATCCTCCTCCTCCTGCAACTGCCACCGTGAAGCAGACAAAAGTGTGGTCTGACTGTGTAGCTCCGTTGCGTCTCCTCCTACCCCCGTCTCCTCTGCGTGCAATGCGTTCTCCCTTATTGCGATGAGCGATTCTTTAAGGACGCATAGGAGCGGGATGGTTACGCTCACTATAGCGTCCTCGCTGCTGACCTTCTTGGTGGACTCCTCAAAGATACGCAGTACATCGCATATGTCTGCCATCCATGGCCACTCGTGGTTGGCAAACTGAGGGAGCTGAGTTGGAGGCACGCGTGGATTCATAATCTGGTACTCCATCAATGCTCTCTGCTGCTCACACACCCTGGCCAACATGGAATAGGTGGAATTCCAGCGAGTGGGCAGGTCGCACAACAGCCGATGTTCAGGCAAATGGAGGCGTTGCTGGAGTTTCTTTAAGCTAGCAGCAGCTACAGTTGACTTCCGAAAATGAGCGCACAAGCGCCGCACTTTCACCAGTAGCTCTGCCAGGTTGGGGTAAGTCTTTAGAAATTTTTGGACTACCGGATTAAAAACGTGGGCCAGGCATGGTACGTGATTGAGTTCGGCAAGCTCCAGAGCCGCCACCAGGTTACGGCCGTTATCGCACACGACCATGCCTGGTCCTAACTTCAGCGGCGACAGCCACATCTCCGTCTGCTGCAATATGGCGTCCCTCACCTCTGGGGCGCTGTGCTTCCTGTCGCCCAAGCTGATGAGCTTAAGCACCGCCTGCTGACGTCTCCCCGCGCCAGTGCTGCAACGCTTCCAGCTAGCGGCTGAGGGCGATGTTAAGGCAGAGGAGGAGGAGGAGGAGGGGGGTTTATCAGAACCCATGCTGGCAATCTTGGGCGGGGGTGGTAGGTAGGCCGTCTCTGTTTGCGACCCCGTCCCCGCTTCCACTACATTCACCCAGTGTGCCGTCAAAGAGATGTAGCGTCCCTGGCCACAAGCGCTTGTCCACGAGTCGGTGGTCAAGTGGACCTTTGCGCTGACTGTGTACCTCAGGGCCCGCCTGATGTTACGCGACACGTGTTGGTGCAGGGCGGGGACGGCACTCCGGGAAAAGTAGTGGCGGCTGGGGACGGAATAGCGAGGTGCGGCAGCCGCCATCAGGTCGCAGAAGGCCTGCGTCTCCACAAGCCTAAACGGCAACATCTCCAGGGCCAGCAGTTTGGAGATGTGGCAGTTTAAGGCTTGGGCTTGGGGGTGACTCGAGGCGTACTTCCGCCTGCGGTCGAACGCCTGCGAGATGGACAGTTGATGGGACGAGGAGTGTGAAGGGGCAGGCGAAGATGCGGGGGAAGGGGAGGCTGAAGGAGAAGGCCCCAAAGTAGCCGAGGCAGAGGCAGATGTGGAGGTGTCCTGGCTGGAGGTCTGGACCGCAGTGGCAGCACACAATAAAGGGGAAGAGGCAGTGGCAGGAAGACCTTGCACAGGTTGTATTGCGTTTGCTCTCTCCCACTCAGCCCAGTGCTTGACTTCCAAGTGACGCCGCATGCCTGAGGTGGTCAGATTGCTCTTCTCAGAGCCCCTACTCAGTTTTGAGTGGCAGAGTGTGCAAACCGCGCTCAGTTTGTCATCCGCACAAACATTAAAAAATCTCCACACCACAGAAGTACGAGGCCTCGATGGGGGAGCTTCGCGCGACTGCCGCTGCCGGGAACAGCTTCGGCCCTGCTGGCTGTGGCCTCACTTCTCTGTCTGGACTGTCCTCTGCCTGTGGACATCCCTCTGCCTCTGGACATCCCTCTGCCTCTGGACATCCCTCTGCCTCTTGCTGCCTTTTTCGGTGCTGCGCAGACCACCACCTCTCCACTGCTTTCCCCGCTGGACATCACCCCTGGCCAAGTGGGGTCGGTCATTTCGTCATCCACCACCTCCTCTTCCACTTCCTCACTCTGCTCCTCCTCCTGCCCACTGGACATTCCAACAGCCTCCCTTGATGGCAACTGCGTCTCATCATCATCATCGCTCATGATAACAGATGCTGGTTCAGGGTCCACATCAGCAGGAGATGGCGAATACTCAAGTGGTTGGGCATCACTACAAACAAATTCCTCTGCTAGCTCCTGGGATTCTTCCGGCACATCTGAAAAAGGACCCGAAAAGAGATCCTGGGAGGGGTCAATGGTGGGATGACTCTGTTGGCCAGGTGTGGAGGAAGGAGGGTCAGAGTGAGACTGTGTGGATGACTGGCTGGTGGACAACTGTGTGGAAGCGCTATCGGCTATCCATTGCACCACCTGTTCAACCGGCTCAGGCCTCAACAGCGGTGTAACCCGCCCCCTGCTTAACTGTCCCATAAAGGCAGGGATTCTGGATGAGTGGGATCCTGGCTGACCCTCACCAGCATGCATTGTATCCCCACTGGCTTCAACAAGGCCACCAACAGCATTTCCGCGCCCCCGTCCTCGTCCACGTCCGATTCCGCTAGCCCCCCTCCGCATTTTATTTTTTTTTTGTTACAATATTCTGCCTTCACAGCCGTGTACTAACAGTTCAGACGGTGTGTATTAACACCACGTATATACAATTATTTTGCAAGAGAACGCACAGTACAGGTGCCAATGAAGAGGCTTTTTTTTTTTATATTTCTAGGTACACAGCCGTGTACTAACAGATCAGACGGTGTGTATTAACACCACGTATATACAATTATTTTGCAAGAGAACGCAAAGTACAGGTGCCAATGAAAAGGCTTTTTTTTTTATATTTCTAGGTACACAGCCGTGTACTAACAGATCAGACGGTGTGTATGAACACTACGTATATAAAATTATTTTGCAAGAGAACGCAAAGTACAGGTGCCAATGAAAAGGCTTTTTTTTTTTTTATATTTCTAGGTACACAGCCGTGTACTAACAGATCAGACGGTGTGTATTAACACCACGTATATACAATTATTTTGCAAGAGAACGCAAAGTACAGGTGCCAATGAAAAGGCTTTTTTTTTTTTTATATTTCTAGGTACACAGCCGTGTACTAACAGATCAGACGGTGTGTATGAACACCACGTATATACAATTATTTTGCAAGAGAACGCAAAGTACAGGTGCCAATGAAGAGGCTTTTTTTTTTTTTATATTTCTAGGTACACAGCCGTGTACTAACAGATCAGACGGTGTGTATGAACACTACGTATATACAATTATTTTGCAAGAGAACGCAAAGTACAGGTGCCAATGAAAAGGCTTTTTTTTTTTTATATTTCTAGGTACACAGCCGTGTACTAACAGATCAGACGGTGTGTATGAACACTACGTATATAAAATTATTTTGCAAGAGAACGCACAGTACAGGTGCCAATGAAAAGGCCTATTTTTTTTATATTTCTAGGTACACAGCCGTGTACTAACAGATCAGACGGTGTGTTTGAACACTACGTATATAAAATTATTTTGCAAGAGAACGCACAGTACAGGTGGCAATGAAAAGGCCTATTTTTTTATATTTCTAGGTACACAGCCGTGTACTAACAGATCAGACGGTGTGTATGAACACTACGTATATAAAATTATTTTGCAAGAGAACGCAAAGTACAGGTGCCAATGAAAAGGCCTATTTTTTTTATATTTCTAGGTACACAGCCGTGTACTAACAGATCAGACGGTGTGTATGAACACTACGTATATAAAATTATTTTGCAAGAGAACGCACAGTACAGGTGCCAATGAAAAGGCCTATTTTATTATATTTCTAGGTACACAGCCGTGTACTAACAGATCAGACGGTGGGTATTAACACCACGTATATAAAATTATTTTGCAAGAGAACGCACAGTACAGGTGCCAATGAAAAGGCCTATTTTTTTATATTTCTAGGTACACAGCCGTGTACTAACAGATCAGACGGTGGGTATTAACACCACGTATATAAAATTATTTTGCAAGAGAACGCACAGTACAGGTGCCAATTAAAAGGCCTATTTTTTTTATATTTCTAGGTACACAGCCGTGTACTAACAGATCAGACTGTGGGTATTAACACCACGTATATAAAATTATTTTGCAAGAGAACGCACAGTACAGTTGCCAAAGAAAAGGCCTTTTTTTTTTTTTTATTTCTAGGTACACAGCCGTGTACTAACAGGTCAGACGGTGGGTATTTACACCTGGTATACAAAAAGGGTATTGCAGGCACACAGAACCCAGAACACTAGAGCCAAATAAACTGTATTTAAAAAAAAAAAAATTCACAGCCGTATACTGCCAGATCAGATGGTGCATATACACACTAGGTATATAACAGGGTTTTGCAGCCAAAAAGAACGCAGAACAGTAGTGCCAAATATAGTTTTGTATGTAGCAGAGCACCTAATACACCACTAATGCCTCTCTCTGTCCCTACTCCAGCAGCTATCCCTGAATACAGCAGCCGTTCTCTGCAGAGTGTATATTGTAGTAAAGCTATCACTGTACTGCACTATAGTAGCCCTGATAAGGGCTTTTAATCATGCTCCTGCCTGTCCAACAGCTAAAACCTATCTGTCCCTTCTCCAGCCTCTGTCCCTGACTAAGTTCACGCAGCATATGCGAACGAGCAGGAAGAGCTGAGTTTTTAATATTCGAGGTCACATGGTTTTTCCAGCCAATCCATGTAGACGCCGTTTTCGCGCTGCCAGCGTGCTCCGCGGGCCTGTCATACCCCCCCTGCATGTTGATTGGTGGAAAAAGAGCGCCAGGGAAGGTGGGAGGGGAAACTAATTCTAAGTGCGCCATCGCCGTTATACTCGATTGAAATCGAGTATGCCGAATAGCGTAGTATTCGATCGAATACCGGCTCGATCGAACACTACTCGCTCATCTCTATAAATTATACATCTTCTTGAATATAGTGATGTGGATTATGCTGTTATAACCAGGGTATCTTATGTATACAATTATATATGTGCAGCTGGTATAAGTTATACATCTTGTATTTAGTGATCTGAAGAATAGTGGCATAACCTTGGTATCTTCTGTATACATGTACAGCTGGTATAAGCTATACATCTTCTGGTACAAATGTGATATGTACCATGCTGGTATAACCTGGGCATCTGCTGTAAGAAGAGTAACTGTTTTATCTTGTCTTAGTATGCTAAATTTGGTGCTCAGAAAACACCTTAGCCTCTTCATACAGATTGGGCAGCAAATGGAAGGGGGAATGTCAGGGTAAGATGGAGGGAAAGTGCCCAAGTTGGTAGACATCACTTAGACTATCATGCACTAAATCCACCCCTGCCCTGCAGGATCGGGGGGAGGTGATGATTTGGCGTGCCTTCTGCTGACATACATTACTGTGCATTAATCCTTGCCTAAGGTGTATGTTTATGCCTTTATGTGTGGTTTGGGGGGTGGGAGGGTTCCCACACCCTTTTGAATCATATGAACCACATTATTTTAATCAATCAATAAATATGCAATATTCCTTAATACAAAATATGACAAGTGAAGTTGAGGGTCGATCACAAACAGAATCAACTCATCCTGCTAGAATAGGGGAATACCAAAAGGGCAATATCTGCAGCAGATTGTTGATGGCTGTTGGCTTTCAGTACAAATTGGTTGTGTTCCTTGGTAATGGAAAAGTCAAGGAAACTGATCTGACTTTAATGGATTTTCAAGGTAAAGAACAACCTAAGATTGTTCATATACAAGGATGCTACAAACTGAGCAAATTGGTCTCTATTTCCTTGCAATACTATCAAGTACAGCATCAATGTGCCAAAGCCAATCCAGGTCTGCCAGAGGATATATGTCATCGCCAAACACCTCCTCCTTCTCCCACCAGCCCAGGTAGAGATTGGTAAAGGTAGGGGCACAAGGGCTCCCCATCGCCACCCTTCTGAGCTAGCATAACATTTTCACAATGTCCAATATGAAGTGAACCAGGGAGAGGCTTCACAGAGATTGTGGACGTTAAAAATATGTATTTTTATTAGCAACTAGTGCAAACCACTTACAAAGGGAAAGGGGAGGGTTAACAAATAAATAAAATTAGAATTGTTCAAAGCACACCAGGATCAAACAGGCCAAGTGTATCATGCCAATAATGGACTGTTTTGAATAATTGGAATAAATACATCACATCAATCCACACACGTAATACAACTGTGTGGAAAAAGTAGTGATTCTATTGTATATGCCAAGCATAGGGGGTAATCAACAGACAGTTGCGTCTGACGGCACAACACGTTAAATCAGTGATGTCAGTGGGAAGTATAAACCACCGATGAACATGTGGCCGATACCCCTAGATAGACAGGTTGATGATCTGTAAATTATTGCAATGTTGATCGCCCGTTATTGTGGGTCTCCCCTGTTTATCTAGATGTAATTGGACCCTTGCCTAAAAAATTTCCCCTGTCACCACTTCTGGTTCTACCTCTATACCTTCCTTCTCACCACCTTCTGGATGGAGATTTAAATAAACTCACTGGTGGAGCCAATTCTGATTCCTCAGAGGAGGACAATTTTTTGTCCACCTCAAGGACCCTGGTCTTTTTGCCCTCAAAATTCAGAATACGTCCCTCCCTAAAATCAGACATGTCTCTTATGTATTGCAAGTGCTTGCACTCCTTCACTTGTGCCATGAACTTCTCTATGGCTTGCTGGAGCCCTGTCTCCTTATGTTGTTACTGAACTTTTTGGCTGCAAAGAGCTGGTTATACTACGCTTTTGGGAATGCGTAGGTAATTGCTTCTCTGAGAAGACTTCCCTCGCCTCACAATCCCACATCCCTGTGCTGATCTCTCCTGATAGGAAACCTGCCATCCCTAATTGGTTGTATTTACTCAGATATCTCTAAGTTGCGCCCATCAGCACCCATTCCCCTTTTTCCTTCTCAAGTTAAGTGGGAACTCTATGTACACTATGGGTTCTCACTAAGATTCAAATGACACTGCAGTAACCTATGACTCTGTACTACCTCATGAGACCACCCACTATTCGCAGGTTGGGAACCTTCCATATGTTTGCGTTAAGTCTTAATATTCAAGCACTTTTGCCCATTGTATGGACTCTTTTTGATTGGAGCAACAATATGAATTTTATGCACTTTTTGAATAGACTTTTGTGAAACAGACCGTTGGGGTGCATTCACACAACCATATGTATTTTGCAGTCCGCAAGATGTGGACCCACAAAAAATATGGATGACATCCGCGTGGAATCCTTTTTTTCCGTATCCATTGTAATAATGCCTATTCTTGTCCTCAAAACGGACAAGAATAGGACATGTTCTATGTTTTTTGTGGGGCTACAGAACAGACATACGGATTTGGACATGACACTGTGTATTGTCTGAATTTTTGCGGACCCATTAAAATGAATGGGACCGCATCCTATCCGCAAGACATGCGGATCAGATGCAAACCAGAAATACGGTTGTGTGAATGGGCCTTGCTCGATTGCTCTTCTGGACTGCCTTTGTGGACTTAAAAGTATAAAATGGTCATTTTGCCCTGTGTTAGTTTAGAAAGTCTAGGTATTGTACTGTGTTTGCATATTTGCTTTTAACCGTTTTCTCTCCACAAACTTAGGAGGGGAAGGAGCCAGCATGTCCTGCGTCTTTGGGATCATGTGCTGTTGCTACACAGGAAGAACATGATGTAGAGTCAAAAGCAGTACAACTGCTTTAATACCTTAAAGGCAGGGGCATACATAGAAATCAATGGGCCCCATAGCAAGAATCTGAATGGGGCCCCCTAACCGATCCCACTACCCCGGCCCATCCCACATGCTGTCCTGGCTCCTCCCCGTCACACCCCGTTTGCCAATAAAGAAATGTATACATGACCTACTGAAATGTTTGTTTTTTTTTAAATTAAGGAGACGTTATACTGTATGGGGGCAGCCACAAGGAGACGTTATACTGTATGGGGGCAGCCACAAGGAGACATTATACTATATGGGGGCCACAAGGTGACATACTGTATGGGGGCCACAAGGAGACGTTATATTCCCTGCTGTGATACACTGGCCAATCAGCAGCAGGAGTTCTGTACTGCTAAATGCCGATTGGTCAGTGTGCAGTGCAGTGCCCAAGAGAGAGCGCTAATCGACATGCTGTGTGGGATGGGAGCCTGGATGTATTCTCTGTATATAAGGGGTGGGCTGTCTATAGCTATTTGGGGGTCTGTATATAAGGAGTGGGCTGTCTATAGTTATTTGGGGGTCTCTCTGTATATAAGGAGTGGTGAGTGGGCTGTCTATAGTTATTTGGGGGGTCTCTGTATATAAGGAGTCGGCTGTCCAGGGTCACTTCAACAACCCCCATCATGCAGTCAGCATAGTTCTGGTAGGCGGCACGGACAGGAGCCTGTGGTGAGGCAGGTACATCATGGAGGAAGCGAGCGGGGCCATTACTTGTCCCTGGGCTTCTCCTCTAAGTCTGTGAAGCATCTCTCCATCACCATCTCCAGCAGCTCATCCTCGCCGGTAGCCTCCATGGCTCATGCATTGTGTACGCCAAGACAAGAAGCCGGCTGTGCTCTAGTCATTCCCGCACACACGGCTGTCACCTAGCGATCGCCCATTTAACCATCCCACGATGTCAGGGACGGCAGCCTACAGGGTCCAAAACTGTAAAAGCGAAGGTAGGATTCAGCACAGGAAATGAGAAGGAGTGTGTACTGAGGGGCAGTGTGTGTGACAGGTCACTTGCCACACATGTAAAGCTCCAGGATTTCTGGAAACTTGTTAGTCTGAATGTGGCCTCATTCATTTTCAGTATGCTGCAACTTTGGCCACACTACATTGTCCATACACATGGCCAGGGAGGGCTGGGACATCAGTGGCGCATACTACCTGTGCACACAATGGGGGGAGCATAGCAGGAAGCAAACAGGGCCCGGGCCGTGACTGAAGACAAATGGACGGCTGCCCTGCCCAATAACTTATACAGTTATATACTATAAACAGACGGAGTATGTAGGGGGCGGAGTATTCCATGCTCCGGGCCCCCCCCGTGCCACGGGCCCCATAGCAGCTGCGTGGTCTGCCTATATTGACGGTACGCCCCTGCTTAAAGGGTAACCTTGATGTCTAAAATATGTAAGTTAAGCTATTATTTAGAGAGGCTCAGCTAAGGAAGGTGGGTTGGTTCCTCCCCCTGGTTCTAGGTTCCTTAAAGCACTACATCAAGGAAAATATAAAAAAGCTACCAGTTTAGGAGTCAAGGTAATGAAGCGTAAAGCATAATTAGACCGCGATGCAGGGAAGGGATTACAAGATGAAGCCATCCTTATATTTGCAGGTCTTCATTGTATAGTGGTGGGATTACAGAGTAATGACACCCCCATGCTTTCAGTGGTACTAGAGCTTGATATACATTAAAAGAAGTTAAGAATCACCTTATGCAGTTGTTGTTCTCTGGGTTCACTGACAGGGAAACGGAAAAGAAAACACCCTACTCAAAAAGTGCAGAGATGTGTAGGTAGCCATTGGTATTTCAGCTTATATGTATTGTCAATGTAGTGTGAAGGTTGCAGCACCTGAATGTGGAATGGTAACAGAAGGACGGCTTGATTTAAAGTAAGGGGGTATTAGTACCCCAGAGTGAACACTACCATTCCTATACCCTGCTACTGTCTCTAAT
Source organism: Rhinella marina (assembly GCA_900303285.1). Lineage (NCBI taxonomy): Eukaryota > Metazoa > Chordata > Amphibia > Anura > Bufonidae > Rhinella > Rhinella marina. The sequence continues at coordinate 11,129 of ONZH01001579.1, forward strand.
AGGCTAACCATTTATGTCATCTGTGTATTTAATTCCAGATCCTTTCATATTGTGCCTTAATAACATTGTTATGTAACTTATGTATTGTATTTCAGATGGGGGTCTGATGTGATGTCCTGAAATTTATGGGGGGTCTGATATGAGGTCTGAGAAAAAATATGTTTTTCTTATTTTCCTACTCTAAAATCTGGGGTGCGTCTTATCATCGGGTGCATCTTATAAAGCCAAAAATACGGTACATCCTTCCAGCCTGGAGAAACAAGGGAGAAAGATTGATTGCTATAGAGTAAAACTACCCCTTATGCAACTTTTGGGAACTAACCTGGACCATTGTAGAAGCTGCCTTGCTGTAAATGACTTTTGCGCACATTGATGACTTTTGGATCAGCTTCAGTAAAGTACTGGTCTCCTTATTCTGCATACTCATTACCTATTTGTACCTAATGGTGCTGGCGTCACGACAACAGGGACCTCGCCTCACGACACCTTAAAAACACCCACCATCAAGGGCACCTCAAACCACCATCTGGCGGGAGCCCTTGTACCAACTAAAGAGTGCCCGAAGGAACTGGTGCCACCCTTCCTATCATTGCACACCGGCCCAGGGAGCTGCGGAACCGTGAGTACTACTACACCCATCGGCTCGCCATTAGCACACTCGCGTGTTGCCCCTGTGGCCTGGTCGCTGCAATTTAAAAATACACTTGTATTGCTACTTCTGCACCCCACACTATGAGAATTACACATTTTCACACTCTTCCTTAATATGTGTATTGTATCTATGTCCTTTTTCTTATGTGCTTTTTACCTCCACCTTTGTCCACCCTGTTTCTCCTTCATTACCTTCTATCTACATCAATCTTTCACTCTCCCATGTACAGCTCACATGCTTTATTCACCTTCCTGAATCATCTCATGTCCCAGGGTGCAGTACAATAAGCTCTCTCACAAATCCTACAACCATTTGCTGTTTCTCTCTTTTTTTTTTACCTCTTATTTTTACCTCTTATTTCAGGAGATATCTCTCCTAACCCCGGCCCACCCTCTTCCAACATCAACCCCTCTCTCATTAACATTCGTTGTTTTCTTCTTTTAATTGTGCGCTTTGGAATCCCTGGTCTGTGTGTAACAAGCTCCCCTACATTCATAACGTCTTTTGTACTAACTCTCTTAACCCTTTCACTCCTGGAGGTTTTTTTGTTTTTGCGTTTATGTTTTGCGCTCCCTGCCTTCACAGAGCCATAACTTTTTTCTTTTTCTGTTCACATAGCTGTATGAGGGCTTATTTATGGTGGGACAAGTTGTACTTTCCAACGCAACCATTTAATATTGCATATGATGTAGTGGGAAGTGGGAAAAAATTGGTGAAATTGCAAAAAAAAAACGCAATTCCGCCACAGTTTTACGGGTTTTTTATTTACAGCGTTCAATGTGCATTAAAACTGACCAGTTACTTTCATTCTACAGATCAGTACGAATCCGGCAATATCTAATATTTTTAGTTTTTCATGCGTTTTGATAAAATAATTATGAAGTTGGAATTTTTTTTTCGCCATATTTTGACCCCTATAACTTTTTGGTATTTATATGGAGTTGTTTTGGGGGCTCATTTTTTTGGGGGCGATCTAAACTTTTCATTTATATCATTCTGCAGTATGTATGAGTTTTTCATCACTTTTTATTTATTTATTTTTTTTTGTTTTCGCTGTTTATTTAATTTTTCAGTTTCACTGTTTTCCGTATGGGAAAGAAAGTTTTATATTTTTATAGTATGGACGTTTTCGCACTTGGCGATACCCAGGATGTGTATTTTTTTATTTTTTTACTACTTTTATTTTTATTTGCGAAAAGGGGGTGATTTGAATTTTGTTTTTTTATTTTTTTATTTTTAAAAACTTTATTTTACACTTTTTTATAGTTCCCATAGGGAACTATAACAACCAATCATCTGATTGCTCATATCATAGACTCCAATGTACTTGCATTGGAGTCTATAATGATTTTAGTACTTTCCTATGGAGGTAAGGGCTCCATAGGAAATACTATGCAGCAGCCTCCTGCCATTCACAAAGACGGTCATACACTTGACACTTTGTTCAATCTCTCTTTAATAATTTATCTCTCTGACCACAACATCCTCTCCTTGACTCTCACAAATCTTCACCTATTACATCACAATCCTACTTATTCAACATTCCATTGACCCTCATATACTTACAGACAATAAACTCATCATTGCCCCCAATCTCTTCCCTCTCCTGTCCTCATCTGGCTATAAATTACAATAATGACACCCTCAGAAGCACCCTGGACTATATAGGTCCCTACCCTCAGAACCTCCAAACACAGACCAAAGCAGCCCTGGTTTATACGTAACATAGTTTATAAAGCCGAAAAAATACATCTGCCCATCCAGTTCGGCCTGTTGAAGTTGATCCAGAGGAAGGCAAAAAAACCCTGTAAAGTAGAAGCCAATTTTCCCCATTTTAGGGGAAAAAAATTTCTTCCCGACTCCAATCAGGCAATTAGAAAAACTCCCTGGATCAACAACCTATCTCTAATAGCTATAGCCTGTAATATTATTACACTCAAGAAATACAACCAGGCCCCTCTTGAACTCTTTTAGTGAACTCACCATCACTACCATCTCAGGCAGTCTCACTGCTCTTACAGTAAAGAATCCTGTTCTATGTTTGTGTACAAACCTTCTTTCCTCCAGACACAGAGGATGTCCCCTCGTCACAGTTACAGTCCTGAGGATAAATAGATGATGGGAGAGATCTCTGCACTGACCCCTGATATATTTAAACATAGTTATTAGATCTCCACTCAGTCGTCTTTTTTTCTAAATTGAATAACCCTAATTTTGATAATCTTTCAGGGTACTGTTGTCCAAAATTAGGGTTAACTTATGGAGAAAAACTCCACCAGAAAATTTCCTCAATTACAAATTCATGCTCAAAACCTATAACTCTGCCCTTCAGCTTGCCAAACAGACGTACTTCACCACCCTAATCTCCTCCCTGTCCAACCCAAAAAAATTCTTTGACACATTTTACTCCCTCCCCTAGTCCTAAAATGCAGGCGTCTATCACAGTCCTCTGTGCTGAAGATCTGGTCGCCTACTTCAAAGAGAAAATAGAAAACATCTGGCATGAAATCTGCTCCAAGGCACTGTCGTCAATCCCCTTACCCCCACATCTCCTCTGCCTCACTGTCTACGTTTGACCCAGTCACGGAAGATGTCTTCAGGCTCCTCTCTTCTTCTCGTCCTACCACACACACTTCTGACCCAATTCCCTTACATCTACTCCAGTCTCTCTGTCACGGGGGAGACAAGGGAAAGTGTGCCTTGTACTGAAACCCACCTCTTTCCCTACCTACTTACCTAGTTGGAGCCCTAAGCGGCAACACCGTAACTTGGCGGCGTTCCCTATACTGCGTAAGTGCACAGGGAGGGAAAGGGGAACACAGGGAGGGACAAAACACAGACGGTACAAACATAATAATAGAATGGTAAACTAGCTGGGTCAAATACAGGAGGTCACATCACATACAAAGGGTCAAGCAAAGAATAGTCAAAGTCCGAGTCCAAAATCCGAAATACCAAACAATCCACGGCGACGCCGTGCGGAGGGAGCGCAACGTCGGCCTCCCGTGACAGGCGCTGCATGAGGGAAGCGCGCCGCCAGCTTCCCATGACAGTACCCCGCCCTTCACGAGGGGCCACCGGACCCTTACCAGCGGGAGCCGGTTTATCAGGATGCTGCAGATGAAATTTCCTGATGAGCGAGTCTGCATGCACCCTGGTCAACGTTACCCAAGATCTGTCCTCTGGCCCAAACCCCTTCCAATGCACGAGATACTGGAAGGAGTTCCGGACCTTCCTTACGTCAATGATCCTAGCAACCTCATGCTCCACCGGAGGTGGAGGCTGTTCCTCAGGACCAACAGGAGCAACATAACGTTTAAGCAGTGAAATATGAAATACGTTATGTATGCGCAGCGAGACAGGTAAACCCAACTTAAAATACACCGGATTAATCACCTTGGTGATTTTTTATGGCCCAATGAAGCGAGGCGCAAACTTATACGATGGTACCTTCATGTGTAAATTCTTAGTGGACAACCAAACTTGTCCCCCAACTTAAAATCGACACCCTTAGAGCGTCTCTTATCAGCCTTAGCTGTTTGTATCTCTTGGGTCTTTTTCAGGTTCAATTGAACCTGTGCCCAAACTGTACACAGTTCCTGAGAAAAAACATTGACCTCTGGGACAACAGAAGTAGACGAGGAAAAAGAACCAAAACGCGGATAAAAACCCAAAACGGCGATACCCCAGAGGATGTATTTACATGGTTATTAATGGCAAACTCAGCCAGAGACAGGTATCTGGCCCACACATGCTGGTTATCTGCCACATAGCACCTGAGAAACTGCTCAGCAGATTGGTTAAGACGCTCAGTCTGACCGTTGGTCTCTGGATGAAAGGCCGACGAAAAGGACAGAGAAATGCCAATCTTATGACAGAAGGCCCTCCAGAACTTGGACACAAGCTGCACCCCCCTGTCAGAAACAATATTCTCAGGAATACCATGCAGTTTAACAATGTGGTCCATAAATACAGAAGCCAAGACCTTAGCAGATGGTAGTTTACACAACGGAATAAAATTACACATCTTTCTGAATCTGTCAACCACAACTAAAATCACAGTTTTACCCCCAAGGCAAGGCAAATCCGTTATGAAATCCATGGACAGATGTGACCATGGTCTACTGGGCATAGGTAATGGATGTAGCTCACCCATAGGCCAAGTCTTGGGATTCTTGGACCTGGCACAAGTGTTACACGCAGTTACAAAAGCCTGAACATCTCTGGAAATCGATGGCCACCAATAATGCCTAGAGACTAACTCCTTAGTGGCATTGATACCAGGATGTCCACATAATGCAGAGTTATAGCACTCACCCAGCAGTCGCAAACACAAATGAGCCGGCACAAATAATTTGTGTCTCTCGGTCAGGTTCTGGATCATTTGCGCCATGCTCTGCACCTGGTCCGTGAGAACCCGCAACGGCTCCACATGGTACGGCCTGTGATTCTGTCACGGGGGAGACAAGGTAAAGTGTGCCCTGAAACCCACCTCTTTCCCTACCTACTTACAGTTGGAGCTCTAAGCGGCAACACCGTAACTTGGCAGCGTTCCCTATACTGCGTAAGTGCACAGGGAGGGAAAGGGGAACACAGGGAGGGACAAAACACAGACGGTACAAACACAATAATAGAATGGTAAACTAGCCGGGTCAAATACAGGAGGTCACGTCACATACAAAAGGTCAAGCAAAGAATAGTCAAAGTCCGAGTCCAAAATCCGAAATACCAAACAATCCAATACAGCAAGGTCACGCACAGCACTGATCAAAGGGAGACTAATCACAGGCGCTGAGTGAGGAAGTTGCAATCTTTAAATAGCCCGCCCAGGATCATGTGATGTGGCCAGCATCACATGACCTGAGGCGGAGCAAGCTGTCAAAACAATATGTAAAGTAGCCATGTGGTGTGATCAGCACCACATGGCTAAACCCAAACAGAGAATTAATTGATGAAGTGCTGGCTGACCAGACCAGCACTTCAATTCCCTACTGCTCGTCTCTAGGAGGGCCAAGAGGTCCGGCGACGCCGTGTGGAGGGAGCGCAACTTCGGCCTCCCGTGACAGGCGCTGCATGAGGGAAGCGCGCCGCCGGCTTCCCATGACACTCTCTCTGTCTGTCACCACTCACCTAACAAACCTCTCTCTCCTCTCCTCTTTCAAACACACTATCATTACGCCATTATTAAAAAAAAAAAAATCCTTCTCTTCACCCATCCTGTACAACTATCTACAGAGAAGTCTACTCTCGCCTCATCCGCTATCGCTCTGCTCATTCTCCCCTTGATCCATTACAATCTGCTTTCCACATCCTACAGTCTACAGAAAATGCCCTCACCAAAGTGACAAATGACCTCCTGACAGCAAAATGCAATGGTAGCTACTCTCTACTAATTCTCCTCGACCTCTCTGCAACTTTTGACTCTGTAGCCCACCATCTCCTACTCATCATGCTCCAATCTACAGTATATGCTTAAAGGACACTGCCCTCTCCCGGTTTTCTTCATATCTCTCTGACTGCTCTTTCAGTGTATCATTCACTTGCTCCACTTCTCTCCTTCTTGCTGTTGGGGTTCCTCAGGGTTCAGTCCTAGGCCCTCTCCTCTTCTCTCTCTACACAGACCCAATTGAACAGACCATCAGCAGATTTGGCTTCCAGTACCATCTGTATGCTGATGTCACACAACTATACACTTCATCCCCCAACATCACCCCTGCTGTATTACAGAACACAGTACCTCAATGTACCTCAATGAAAATAAGCAAATAACTCCATATCAGCATGGCTTCATGAGGGATCGGTCATGTCAAACCAATTTAATCAGTTTCTATGAGGAGGTAAGTTCTAGACTTGACCGCGGCTTGGACTTCTCCAAAGCATTTGACACGGTACCATATAAAAGATTAGTATATAAAATGAGAATGCTTGGACTGGGAGAAAATGTCTGTATGTGGGTAAGTAACTGGGAACGGTACATACTCAGATTGGGTCACTGTCACTAGTGGGGTACCACAGGGGTTAGTATTGGGCCCTATTCTCTTCAATATATTTATTAATGATATTGTAGAAGGCTTGCACAGTAAAATATAAATTTTTGCAGATGACACTAAACTACAGATGGATCTGGATAGACTGGAGGCTTGGGCAAAGAAGTGGCAGATGAGGTTTAACACTGACAAATGTAAGGTTATGCACATGGGAAGGAATAATGCAGGTCACCAGTACATACTGAATGGTAAAACATTGGGTAACTCTGACATGGAAAAGAACCTAGGCATTTTAGTGAACAGCAAACTAAGCTGTAGAAACCAGTGTCAGACAGCTGCTGCCAAGGCCAATAAGATAATATTTGCATCAAAAGGGGCATAGATGCCCGTGATGAGAAAATAGTCCTGCCACTTTACAAATCACTAGTCAGACCACACATGGAGTACTGTGCACAGTTCTGGGCTCCTGTGAACAAGGCAGACATAGCAGAGCTGGAGAGGGTTCAGAGGAGGGCAACTAAAGTAATAACTGGAATAGGTGGACTACAGTACCCAGAAAGATTATTAAAATAATTAGAGTTATTTACTTTAGAAAAAAGACGACTGAGGGGAGATCTAATAACTATGTATAAATATATCGGGTCAGTACAGAGATCTCTCCCATGATCTATTTATCCCCAGGACTGTTACTGTGACGAGGGGACATCCTTTGTGCCTGGAGAAAAGAAGGTTTGTACACAAACATAGAAGAGGATTATTTACGGTAAGAGCAGTGAGACTATGGAACTATCTACCTGAGGAGGTGGTGGTGATGGTAAGTTCACTAAAAGAGTTCAAGAGGGGCCTGGATGTATTTCTGGAGGGTAATAACTAGAGATGAGCGAATCGAAGCTGACGAAGTGGAATTCGTTACGAATTTAATGGAAAATTCGATTCGCCACGATAGCGAATTTCATGGCGATTCACAGTAACTTTTTTTTTTTCCTAAAATGGCCGCAAGCACATGGCATGACATGGGGGAAGGATTTTTATGGCGACAAAGAAGTAAACACCCACAATGCGATCACATGCAGACATGTAGCCAATTAGCAGCAACTGCACTCTGTTTTAAAGGATGTTTTGGGGTGCTTTATTCAAAGAAGCACCACTAGTGTCCCTTGTTGCATTCCATTAAGAGGGTCAGAGCCCTGCTTGGGCTACATTAAAATAAAAAAAAAAAAAATATATATATATATATATATATATATATATATATATATCTTTTGGGTTGTATTTGGGGAAAAACATATATAATCCGTTATTGGCAGCTTGTAAATGTGAAAGAAATAGTTGCGGCGTAATTCGCCATACAAATAGACAAGCGCCATATAGTGCTAACTTCTTCAGTGAAGTTGATTTGCCAAAAAAACTGTGAATCCGTGTTTGTGGGGTTGTTTATTTTAAATAACTATTTGCGGCGTTATTCGCCATACAAACAGACAAGCGCCATATAGTGCTAACTTCTTCAGTGAAGTTGAATTGCCAAAAAAACAGTGAATCCGTGTTTGTGGGGTTGTTTATTTTAAATAACTATTTGCGGCATTATTCGCCATGCAAACAGACAAGAGCCATATAGTGCTAACTTCTTCAGTGAAGTTGAATTGCCAAAAACACTGTGAATCCGTCTTTGTAGGGTTGTTCATTTCAAATAACTATTTGCTGCGTTATTCGCCATACAAACAGACAATCGCCATATAGTGCTAACTTCTTCAGTGAAGTTGAATTGCCAAAAAAACTGTGAATTCGTGTTTGTGAGGTTGTTCATTTCAAATAACTATTTGCGGCGTTATTCGCCATACAAACAGACAAGCGCCATATAGTGCTAACTTCTTCAGTGTAGTTGAATTGCCCAAAAAAAAAAAAAGTCGTGTTTGTGGGGTTGTTCATTTTAAATAACTGTTTGCAGCGTCAGTCGCCATAGAAAAAGAAAATCGTCATATAGTGTATAGTGCTGTAACCCATTGTACTGCAGTTCAGCAACCCATTGTTAACCCACTCTGTGGGTGACGGTATTTCTTAAAGAAATAGTTAAGTAGTTGTGCAAGGCAGTGAGCAAAGTACCGTATTTTTCGCCCTATAAGATGCACTCCCCCCCCCAAAAAAAAGTAGGGGGAAAAATGCGGTGCGTCTTATAGGGCGAATACAAGTGAGGAAGCGCTCGCCTCCATAAGGAAGTGTTCACTTGTACGTAGGGACCCCCATCAGACCTCAGATCAGCCCACCCAGCCACTGAGGGCAGCGCAGTACAGGTAAGTAAGGTTTTTATAAGTGGCTGGGTGGGCTGATCTGAGGTCTGATGGGGGCACAAGACGCTGCTCTGAGGTCTGATGGGGGCACAAGACGCTGATCTGAGGTCTGATGGGGGCACAATATGCTGATCTGAGGTCTGATGGGGGCACATTCTGCTGATATGAGGTCTGATGGGGGCACACTGTTGATCTGAGGTCTGATGGGGGCACATTCTGCTAATCTGAGGTCTGATGGGGACACATACTGTTGATCTGAGGTCTGATGGGGGCACATTCTGCTGATCTGAGGTCTGATGGGGACACAGTAGGCTGATCTGAGGTCTGATGGGGGCACAGTGGGCTGATCTGAGGTCTGGTGGGCGCACAGTGAGATGGTATGGGGGCACGGTGGGCTGATATGGGGCGATAGTGGGCTGATCTGAGGTCTGTTAGGGGTCTGACATGGAGGGCTGATGGAGTTCTGACATGGAGGGCTGATATGGGGGTCTGATGTGATGTCCTGAAATTTATGAACAGTCTGATAAGAGGATCCGATGAAAGTTTTTTTTCTTATTTTCCTACTCTAAAACCTAGGTGCGTCTTATGGGCCGGTGCGTCTTGTAGGGTGAAAAATACGGTATATCTTTTGGGGGGGATTCTTAATTTCCTTTTATTTTAATTTTTTTATCAAACAGTATGTCAGACAGAGGGGTGACAGGCCCTTCACAAGGGAGGGGCAGTGGCACAAATGTTTCTGGAACAGGCACAGGTCGCAGCAGAGGAAGGGGACGTGTCATTAGGGGGTCACTTGGCGAGGCCAGAGCTATCGCTGTCATCTAGTGGTCGTGTGTTGACCACCAACCCAGCGGTTCTTGAATGGTTGACTCGGTCATCCACTTCCTCCCAGATGACATCTGACACCCCCAGCCAAGAGTCGACGGGTTCGTCAGACACAACCCTTAGTTGGCATGGGCCTGGAGCAGCTCCAGTGCCCTCACCTGTCCTCAATCTGCCTCTGTCCTTTTTCGTTCCCTCAGCCAGAGAAGTATTATATGCTGTGGGCTCTGTGCCACTATACAGCGAGGACGAACTACTTGAGGACAGTCAGCAGCTACTGGGAAGCCAAGAGGTGGGGCAGAAATCCGCTTTTTTAGGGAACTAGGAGAGAAGCTCAAGTCCAGGACCTCCAAGGTAGTGTTTTCAGAAATACTACCAGTGCCACAAGCGTCACTAGAGAGACAACGGGAGATTAGGGAGTTAAATAAGTGGCTCAGAGGCTGGTGCAGGAAGGAAGGGTTTGGGTTCATGGAGAACTGGGCCGACTTCTCTGTCGGCTACAGACTCTACAGTAGGGACGGGCTGCACCTTAATGGGGAGGGTGCAACTACCCTGGGAGAAAAAATGGTTAGACGGCTGGAGGAGCTTTTAAACTAGGATCTGGGGGGAGGGTGGGGGGTAATACTAATAAGGGGGTAGATAGTGTAGATAGAGAGTGGGTCATAGGAGGGGAGAGTGGGGGGTTAGTGGGGGTTGGGATTAGTGAGGAATGTAGGGAGAATATTGGGCAAAACATCGACCAAAGTAACCCAAAAACCCCGGATATTCACTTCACCGGTAATAGTAATTTAAAAAGGGGGGTAAAAAATATACATAGACCTCTTAAGTGTATGTACATTAATGCCAGAAGCCTGACTAATAAAATTGGTGAACTGGAATTAGTGATGTGTGAGGAGGACTATGACATAATGGGAATAACTGAGACATGGCTGGATGATACCTATGACTGGGCAGTTAACGTACAGGGTTACAGTCTGTTTAGAAAGGATCGCCAAAACCGGAGAGGGGAAGGGGTCTGCCTTTATGTAAAATCCTGTCTAAAGCCCACACTCCGGGAAGATATAAGTGAGGGATATAAAGATGTGGAGTCACTGTGGGTAGAAATAAATGGAGCCAAAAACAATAATAAAATACTAATAGGAGTTTATTATAAACAACCTAGTATACCAGAGCCCATTGAAAATCTACTTCTAAACGAAATAGACGAGGTGACAAATCACAATGAGGTTGTTATTATGGGGGATTTCAACTACCCAGATATAGACTGGAAAGCTGAACCTGTATATCTTATAAAGGAAACAGGTTTTTGGAAATAAACAAAGACAATTACCTTTCCCAACTGGTTCAGGACCCGACTAGAGGGACGGCCATACTGGACTTAGTATTAACCAATAGACCTGACAGAACAACAGATGTGCAGGTTGGGGGACACCTGGGAAATAGTGACCATAATATAATAACCTTCCAACTGTCATTCAAAAGAGCGTTTCTTCAGGGAGGAACAAAAATACCAAACTTCAAAAAAGCAAAATTTAGCCAACTAAGAGAGGCCATAGGCCTAACTAACTGGGACAAAGTCCTCAAAAATAAAAATACAGCCACAAAAGGGGATATTTTTAAAAGCATCCTAATATCTAATTGTGAGAGGTACATACCTTATGGAAATAAAAGGTTAAGGAACAAGAAAAAACCAATGTGGATAAACAGAACTGTAAAGAAAGCAATGAATGACAAACAGAAAGCATTTAAATCACTAAAACAGGAGGGGAGCGAGGAAGCATTGAAAAACTATAAGGAAAAAAATAGAATATGTAAAAGACAAATAAAAACAGCCAAACTAGAGACCGAGAGATTAATCGCCAAAGAGAGTTAAACTAACCCTAAAATGTTCTTTAATTATATAAATGGTAAAAAATATAAACCTGAGAGTGTCGGCCCCTTACAGAGTAATGAGGGGGGAGTTGCAGAGAGCGATGAGGAGAAAGCAAAGCTACTAAATATATTTTTCTCCACTGTATTCACTGAGGAAAATAAACTGTCAGATGAAATGCAGAATATAAAAGTAAATTCCCCATTAAAAGTGCCCTGTCTGACCCAGGAAGAAGTAGAGTTGCGTCTTAAAAAGATTAAAATAGACAAATCGCCAGGACCGGATGGCATACACCCCCGTATCCTAAGAGAATTAAGTAATGTCATCGCCAGACCCTTATTTCTGATATTTAAGG
>ONZH01001580.1:0-67273 GCA_900303285.1 Rhinella marina
TAGCAAATGACTTGGTTGTATTCTGTGACGTACAGAAAGTGTCACCTGGACAGTATATATGGATTGGAGTAAGTGTGCTGAACTGTGACACACAGAATGGTTCCACACTGCTGTGTGCAATGGATTTGTATCACTGAGATATAACATAAAAAAAGGGGGTTATATATGGCGATAGCTGCACTACTAGTGCCAGCCAGCCAGCCAAGCCAGTAGACCAAAAAAAATGTCTTCTAGCCCTTAGAAGGGCTGTTGGGTTCTTTGTGGGTGATCCCTGCCTAACAGACAACTAAATGCAGGCCCTAACACTGTCCCTGAAAGGCAGCAGCTCTATCCCTAACGACATCCAGATGGCATCTGAGCCGAGCACCGCGGCCAGTCGGTAGTATATTCCAGGGTCACCTGATCAGGCCAGCCAACCCCTGCTATCGACATGTAAGGGCCCCACGTGATGCTGGGTGTACCGTAGAGTCTCTTGGCTTGTGATTGGCTGTGTTTATAGGCGCCAAAAAAGCACGATGCGGAAGTTGCCATTTCCTCGAGTATGGCGAGATACTCGTCCGAGCAGCGAGCACTTACGAGTACCCTAATACTCGAACGAGCACCAAGCTTGGACGAGTATGCTCGCTCATCTCTAGTTAAGATGTGAATGTTCTTAGAATTCTCGAATGTATTAGCTTTATTGTTTCAATTACTTATTGTCGTTTAATGGAACCATTAAAAATAATTTCCATAAGTCCATTAAAGGTGTACCTCAATAAAGATATATGATTGAAGTTTATTTATTTTAGTAATTCAATTAAAAAAGTGAAGCTCATATATTATACAGATTCATTACACTTGGAGTGATCTGTTTCAAATGTTTATTTCTTTTAATGTTGATGATTGTGGCTTACAGCTAATGAAAACCCAAAATTCAGTATTTCAGTAAATTAGAATATTATATAAGACCAATTAAAAATATTTTTTAATACAGAAATGTTTCACTCAATACTTGGTCATGGGCTCCTCATGAATAATTGCATCAATGCAGTGTGGCCTGGAGGTAATGAGCCTGTGGAATTGCTGAGGTGTTATGGAATGCAAGCTGCTTTGATAGCAGCCTTTAGCTTATCTGCATGGTTCAGTCTGGCGTGTCTCATCTTTCTCTTGACAATACCCAATAGTTTCTCTCTGGGGTTTAGGTAAAGTGATTTTGCTGGGCTATCAAGCACAGAGATACCATGGTTACCTCAGCCCAGGTAAGATGTTTCTAACATTGACTCTGGGTCATGAGTGGCTTGACACAAGGAATGCGACAGTGTGTGTGTTGTGGCTCTCAATCTACTGACTACCTCTTTGTGACCCCCCCCCCCCCAAGTTTAAATGGCCTTTCTTAACAATCCTGTTAAGGCTGTGGTTTTCACTTATGCTTGCACACCTTTTTTTACCACACTTTTTACTTCCACTCAACTTACCATTAACATGCTTGGATGCAGCACTCTGTGAACAGCCATCTTCTTTAGCAATGGCTTTTTTTTACTTCTGGACAACTGTCAAGTCAGCAGTCTTCCCCCATGATTGTGTAGCCTACTGAACCAGACTGAGGGACCATTTAAAGGCTTAGGAAACCTACAATATTAACCTTTTTCACAATATTACAGTTTCCTGAGATAATGACTTTTCGATTTTCATTAGCTGTAATCTATACTGATCAATATTAAAAGAAATAAACACTTGAAATAGATCACTCTATAGGTAATAAATCTATTATATATATATATATATATATATATATATATATATATATATATATATACTAGCAGAAAGACCCGGCTTCGCCTGGGTATATTTCATCTATTTATTTAATGTTTCTGTGTGTCGTTGCAGAGAGAAAGTCAATGCAGCTGACAGAAATTGATTTTTACCTTCATTTTTTCAATCCCTATTGGCTGCGGAGTGGGAGGGGGCGTGGTTTAATGGGACATGGGGGGGTTAAGTCCTTCATTTCAGGGTGGCCTGAATTATAGGTTAATGCCATGGTAATTTGAGGAAACACAATGGGTAGCAGTGGAAGAAAACATTGCTTTGCGCGGGTATATTTAATCTATTTCATTAATGTTTCTGTTGTGTCGTTGCAGAGAGAAAGTCATCCTCCCTCCCATCCCTGCAGCTGACAGATGTTGATTTTTACCTTCAATTGTTCAATCTCCATTGGCTGCGGAGTGGGAGGGGTCATGGCCTGACTGAGTCGGGGGCGTGACGTTGCAAGACCTGGGGCGGGGTTTTAAGTTCTTCTTTTGATGGTGGCCAGAATTACAGGTCGATGCCATGGTAATTTATGAGGACACGCCATGGGTAACAGTGGAAGAAAACATTGCTTTGCACGGGTATATTTAATCTATTTCATTTAATGTTTCTGTATGTTGTTGCAGAAAGAAATCCAACTTCCCTCCCACCCCTGCAGCTGACAGAAGTTGATTTTTACCTTCATTTTTTCAATCCCCGTTGGCTGCGGAGTGGGAGGGGGCGTGGCCTGACAGAGTCGCAGCGTGGTTTCGCGAGATCTGGGGCGGGGGTCAGAGTGGCATGAATTACAGGTCGATGACATGGTAATTTATGGGGACCCGCAATGGGTAGCAGTGGAAAAAAACATCTTTTATTAGTACTGAATGGTCGTACTCTAAAATTAGTCAATTTTATCTACGATTTTTGTGTGTCGTTGCAGAGAGAAATTCACCCTCCCACCCCTGCAGCTGATTTTTTTCAATCCCCGTTGCCTGCGGAGTGGGAGGGGGCGTGGCCTGGCAGAGTTGGGGGTGTGGATTATCAAGATGCTTCGAACGGTTGTAGTCTGAAATTAGTCTATTTCATCTAAAATTTTGTGCGTCATTGCAGAGAGAAATTGACCCTCCCACCCCTGCAGCTGACAGAAGTTTATTTTTACCTTTATTTTTTCAATCCCCGTTGGCTGCGGAGTGGGAGGGGGCGTAACCTGACAGAGTCGGGGGCGTGGATTACCAAGACGCTTCACATGGGTGTATTTAATCTATTTCATTTAATGTTTCTGTGTGTCATTGCAGAAAGAAAGTCAACCTCCCACCCATCCCTGCAGCTGACAGAAGTTGATTTTTACCTTTATTTTTTGAATCCCTGTTGGCTGCGGAGTGGGAGGGGGCGTGGCCTTACAGAGTCGGGGCGTGGCTTAGCAAAGCGCTTCGTATAGGTGCATTTAATCTATTTCATTTAATGTTTCTGTGTGTCGTCGCAGAATGGCTGCGGAGTGAGAGGGGGCGTGGCCTGACAGAGACGGGGCGTGGCTTAGCAAAAGGCTTCGAACGGTTGTAGTCTATAATTAGTCTATTTCATCTAAAATTTTTGTGTGTCGTTGCAGAGAGCAATTCACCCTCCCACCCCTGCAGCAAACAAGTTTTTTTTTACCTTCATTTTTTCAATTCCCATTGGCTGCGGAGTGGGAGGAAGCGTGACCTGACAGAGTCGGGGACGTGGATTAGCAAGACGCTTCGCATGGGTGTATTTAATCTATTTTATTTATATGTTTGTGTGTGTTGTTGCAGAAAGAAAGTCAACCTCCCACCCATCCCTGCAGCTGACAGAAGTTGATTTTTACCTTTATTTTTTCAATCTCTGTTGGCTGCGGAGTGAAAGGAGGTGTGGCCTGATGGAGTCGGGGGTGTGGCTTAGTGAGACCTGGGGCGGGGGTTTTAAGTACTTCTTTTAAGGTGGCCTGAATTAAAGGTCAATACCATGCTTATTTATGAGCCCACGCAATAGACAGCAGTGGAGGAAAACATCTTTTATTACTACTGAACTGTAGTAATAGAAAAAAACATAAGTTATATTTATGGTAACTGGAATACCTTTAACAGTGTCAGTGAATAGAAATGGATGAGATCCTCAGCTGCTGATAATTACCTGGTTGTTATGGAAACCTGCCCTCCCTGTGTGTGCCTTTTCAGAGAATGGCAGTTGGAGTTTAAAACCAAAGTTCCCAGTTGTAATGTTGGCTAATGGAGATCATATTTTGGAAATATCTCAGGAACGGTATGTCCTAGAGAGATGAGACCTGGTCTAAAACCTTTCCGGACACCTGATGTACCTGTGTGCCGAATTTGGTGAAAATCGGTCCAGTAGTTTGGTCGCGCATAGAGAACAGACAGACACACAGAAACTCCTTTTTATATTATTAAGAGATATATATATAAACGTTTTGAATTAAATTACGGAAATAAATTAAATTTTCAATGATATTTTAATTTAATGAAATGCACCTGTATATTAAACAAAGAATGTTTCAGTTTTCTTTTTCTCTAATGTGAATATCCAAAGTATGGTTAAAAAAAGAAAATTATGCTACTTTTCTAAAAATGTTTTAAGCAAGGGCATATGTGTCCTTAATAAAGCCTGTGTTAAATCATGATCATTGATCAGTGGTCAGTGTCTTTGATCATCTCATTCTTTGAATAAAAAAATGTTTCTTCTAGCTCTATACTTTGAAGTTCTAGAATGATAGTTTTCCATTGAAAGTTGTGTCATAAAGAAGCTTATGACAGCTTTTGAACTTGTATAATATGGTGACTTGTATTATAACTAATGTTGAGCGAAGCATTCAAAGCGGAATTCGGTCCAAAGTTTAGAAGAACTTTGATTTGCAACAAATCCATATTTGCGTGTGCTCTGTGGTAATGAATCAGATTGTCCTAAAATGGCAGTTGCACATGTTACAAAGCAAAACTAAGTGTAGAGGAGACAAGCCAGGAAATGCAAGATCACCCATACTGCTATGCAGCTAGTTAATTCACAGATAGCCATTCCCTGTGATGTCAGAGGGAGAGACGTGGCAAGCGCTCATGTGCTAGGGGCCGTGTTGCTGAAAATGATTCATAGAAGAATATTGGAGGGGCATGCAGGGACAGTTTAGAGATACTTATTCTGACTCAATTTTATTTATTTATTCATACATCCACAGTAAGCTAAAAGGGACAGTCTCCTGGACATTGCCGACACCTTGCTCAAGCCAGTGCATTTTTTTTAAAAGGCCATGCAGGGAGCATGATTTATTTTCCCCAGGTTCAGGGCAGCCAGGAAGTTGTGCCCATTGTTGTTGACCACCTTACCCAGTTGGAGTCGGCGGAGTGACAGACAGCAAGATGTTTTCTCCTTGATGTACATGAGCAACTGCTCACTAGTATGGCTACTCTCTCCCAGGCCGACCAGGTCCAACAGGGTGTGGCAATGCATAACTTGACATATGTTATAGGAAGGAGGGGTAGTGCGATTGACTCTGTGACCTGCTTCTGTTGGGTACTATACCGTGTCCAAGGAGGAGGAGGTTGAGGAGGCAGATAAGTGCCTGCTGTGGGAGCCAGCCCCATGGTGGGAGGGGTCAAAATGACCTGGTCATGGTGCTGGGGTGCTGCCTCTCCAATGCCGCAAAAGAAAAAAAAAAAAAAAAGATTGACCCAATGGGTTGTGTTGTGAAAGACCTGTACTATCCCTGTCCATAACAGCTGCTCCAAGTGTCCACCAGGACAAAAAGGACAGATTGATTGAGAATGCTAGCCAGTTGTATTTTCCCACAGGATCAGGTGATGCCGCCTTATGTGGTACGATAGACCTCTGGTAGCTATGAGCGTGTTTGAACAACCACGGTTTATTTTAATCCTGCAGATTTTGCACACCTCTGCAGTTTGGTGTGTCTGTGGTTTTGTGGAGAAAAAGCACCATATGGGAGTTGCTCACACAGAGCTACAGGCAGCCAAGCTGGGCTTACCTCTAGCACTTTATGGGCCTAACCCACTAGCAGTATCATTAGATCCCAAAGCAAACCTGTCCCAGGCTGTTCTTTGGGAGGTATGTGGCCTCTGCTTTTTATTGCTGCCGCCACTGCCCTGCACTGATGTTGTCTCCTCCTCAGCACCCTGAGGTCCTGTCCAGCACACAGTCATCATCGGAGTTCTCACCATCTTTCCGCTTTTATCAGATTGTGAGATGCCATGGTGGGCTCCTGGGCCCCCTCCGCTGCTCTGTATTTTTCCTGACACCCACTGTCGCTGCTCCCACCACCAATACAAGTACCACTATTACCACCACCATCAACACAGGTATGCATTGGGTCCCCAGCCCCCCAAAATGACTCCTTGGGGCAGCCCAAATCATGATGGCTCTCACACAAGGGAGACGCTCTTAACTATCTGCCGTAGGACATGATAGGGTTTTCTTGACACTTCTTAGGAAAAAGGAAGGCGCCCCAACAGAAAGAGGCAGTGAAAACTGAGACAACTCTACTACTACTGAAAGCCTTCTCTGCCGCTGGAAAGCAGGAGGAACACTGTGACCCCTGGCTCCACAGAATGGTGTCAGACTCCAAAGTCACCACCACTATATCCTGCTGCAACTGAGAGGGGAAGTGAGTCATCCAATCCACATGCTCATTGTCTTTCTTCTCAACAATAATGTTGCACCTTTCCATTAGGGACAACTGCGGCCTACTACTACTATTTCTAGCCGGATAACTGGCCACATTCTGGCTCTATCCCCCCAAAAAATGTATTTCCCACCATGTGGAAATGGAGTTCATGGCTACAGGCGATTGAGGCCTGACACTCAAATTCACATTAACAATCACAGGTAAATTGGTACCCCAGTGTGTCTTGGTGTACTGATCACCTATACGCTGGTTTGATTAAATTCAATAACCTCCTTACCCCCCCCCAAAAAAAAAAAAAAAAAAATTGGAACTGGACTGTGTGTGGAGAAAATAAATGGATTTAGCTCTAACATTTCATACTCAATCATTGATCACTGACACAGTTTTTAAAACTAAAACAAAAAAAATACATATAATATGTGAGATGGCTAGTGTTATATGAATTAAAGTTTACAAACTGGTGATCATGTGATCATGAAGAGGCTGCCGCGGCCATTTTGCTCGGAATTAACGCATGAAATGCTGTGTGTGGTGACGTACGACGCCACCATGCCAGCTGACATGATCACGCCATACACACAAGATTTCGCACTGGATCTTCAAGCAAGGTGGTCGCTGCGTACTCTTTGCGATCAAATGGATGAGGTAAGTACCGTATTTTTCGCTTTATAAGACGCACCTGATTATAAGACACACCCCAGATTTTAGAGTAGGAAAGTAAGAAAAAAATATTTTTCATCACACTTCATATCAGACCCCCCATTAATTTCAGGACATAACATCAGACATCCATATCAGCCCTCCATGTCAGACCCCCATCAGACCTCAGATCAGCCCACTGTGCCCCCATCAGACCTCAGATCAGCCCACTGTGCCCCCATCAGACCTCAGATCAGCCCATCAGCCCACTGTGCCCCCATCAGACCTCAGATCAGCCCACTGTGCCCCCATATCAGCCCACTGTGCCCCCATCAGACCTCAGATCAGCCCACTCTGCCCCCATATCAGCCCACTGTGCCCCCTTCAGACCTCAGATCAGCCCACTGTGCCCCCATATCAGCCTACTGTGCCCCCATCAGACCTCAGATCAGCCCACTGTGCCCCCATATCAGCCTACTGTGCCCCCATCAGACCTCAGATCAGCCCACTGTGCCCCCATATCAGCCCACCCTACCCCCATTAGACCTCAATCAGCCCCCATCAGACCTCAGATCAACCCACCCAGCCCCATAAGCATAAAATAAAAAACTCTTACCTGTCCTGCGCCACGGCTTCCCTCCTGGTCCGGCGCTCCTCTGACTTCTAAGGCCGGCGCTGCACTGTCACCGGACTGCGTGCAGCGTCAGGTCATAGTGCGCGCACCACATCCTGACGCTGTATGCGGTTAGGACAGTGCAGCGCCGGCCCGGAGAAGACAGGAGCGCCGGACCCGGAGGGGAGCCGCGGCACAGGACAGGTAAGAGAGATTTTTATTTTATGCTTATGGGGCTGGGTGGTCTGATCGGAGATCTGTTGGGGGGTCCGGCACCTGATACATACAAGTGAGCGCTTCCGTAATGGAAGTGCTCACTTGTATTCGCTTTATAAGACGCACCACAAATTCCCCCCTACATTTGGGGGGGGGGGGAGTGCGTCTTGTAAAGCGAAAAATACGGTACATTTTTTTATTTTTTTAATTATCAACCACTAAAATACTTTAAAATGGATCTTAGTTGCTGGGATCAGCGATGAACATGGCATCTGAGGAATTCAATGAAACTTCAAACACTGGGTTCAAACACTGTACACTGCAAACTTCTGGTACAACTCATATAACTGCTGCATACAGAAGTTCTCTGATGACTTGGCAATAGTAGGCCTCATCACAGATGAGGATGACATGGAATACAGAGAGTTGACCCAGGAATACACTGTAGGATCAATGCTGGGAAGACTAAGGAGATGGTTGTGAACTCCTGCAAGCACAGACATCCTCCTAAGCCAGTGGACATCCAGGGGGTGGACATCTATATAGTCAATACTTATAAGTACCTGGGTGTACTCCTCAATAATAAGCTGGACTTGGCAGATAACATGGATGTACTATACAGAAAGGGCCATGGCAGGCTTTACCTACTTAGGAGGCTGAGAGCTTTGGGAGTGCAGAGGGCCCTTCTTAGGGCCTTTTTCAACTCTGTGGTGGCATCAGCCATCTTCTTCAGAGTGGCCTGTGTGGGTAATAGCATCTCAACCAGGAACTTGACAAACTGGTTAGAAGGGGCAGCTCCATCCTGGAGAACCCCCTAGAACCAGTGCAGGTTGTAGGTGAGAGAAGAGAGCTATCCAAGTTGATCTTCCTGCTGGACAATGATTCCCATATCTGCATGAGATGGTGATAGCATTCGGCAGTACCATCAGTGACCAACTGCTTCACCCCAAGTGTTAGAAAGAGCGGTATTGGAAGTCATTACTCCCGACTGCTGTTAGACTGTATGACCAATACCGACCCAAGCGGAGACAGACTGCTCTCACTGCCTACAGGTTCCTGTGGATATTATTCTATCCAGAGACTGAATTCTATAAGCTGTGATAACATGTGTTATCCCTTATTTTTTGCATTATTTTTAAACCATTTTTTATCTGTAATCTACTATTACTGTAATGCCTTTATTTAGGAGTTTTTGTTGCAGTAAAAATGTGAATTTCGACATGGTGGGACTGTTAAAGTATTATCTTAAAATCTAATATATAAAGCTGAGTGTGTGTGTGTGTGTGAGTGTGTGTGTGTGTATGTCCGCTAAAGGAATCTGCACCGCTGCAGCTACAATCACAAAATTTGGCACACATGTACACCAGGTGTCCAGGAAGTTTTTAGAACAGTTTTCAGCTCTCCAGGACGTACCGTTACTGAGATATTCCCAAAAAATGCATTAGCCAATAGTAGCCTGGTCACATCACCCAGCCAATAGAAGCTCACAGGCAGTCTCCACACACCAGGTTTCTATGACAACCTAGCCAGTTCACTGCTGTAGGTCTGCATTAAACAGGCAGAGCACTGTGGATGACAATGGTAAAGGGGTATTTCGGTTACCATAAATATAACTTATGTTTTAGACTTATTCATCATCAATCATTACCTCATATAATGTAAATTTCACATATTTACTGTTCAGTAGTAATAAAAGATGTATTCTTCCACTGCTACCCACCTTCCTCCTAAATTACTATGGCATTGACCTGTAATTCAGGCCACCGTCAAAAGAAGGACTTAAAAGCACCACCCCCAGATCCCACTAAGTCACGCCCCTGCCTCAGTCAGGCCACGCCCCTTCCATGCCGTATTTGACCGGGATTAAAAATATAGGTAAAAATCACCTTGTTTCAGTTGCAGGGGTGGGGGGAGGGTGACTTTCTCCCTGTAGCTCATTGCTCAGACTGCACAGTGCTGCTGCTGAGAGTGAGCTGTTCAAAAGGACATCCCTGTGTCCATCCAGGCCCTGCGCATGACAGAGGACAGGGAGTCTGAAAGCCAGACTGTCCAGCCTAAAACAAGACCTCTGGCCACCATAGGGGCAGGCTGATGTTAGGGTGGCCAGATGTCCGGCTTTAGGCTGGACAGTCCAGTTTTCTGGCTACCTGTTCTCCCTCCGACGCAGTGCCTGGTCAGACACAGGGATGTCCACCCTTTCAGTAGTTCACACTCAGACAGCTCCTCCTCCGTGTCTTCACGGAGCCAGGGGGTGTGGCCTTATGTTTAGTGGTGTGTCTTCATGGGAACTGGGGGCGCTGTTTCACGTTTGGGGGAATGGCCGGTAAGGTCTGGCTTTCTGGGGTGAAGACAGTGGCCTCTCTAGCTGCTGTGGAGGTCACAGTTAAAGGGGCGGGCTGCTGTAGAGGTCACAGTTAAAGGAGCTGGCTGCTGTAGAGGTCACTGTTAAAGGGATGGGCAGCTGTAGAGATCACTGTTAAAGGGGCAGGCTGCTGTAGAGGTCACTGTTAAAGGGGTGGGCGTCTGTAGAGATCACTGTTAAAGGAGCGGGCTGCTGTAAGGGGTCACTGTTAAAGGGGCAGGCAGCTGTTGAGGTCACTGTTAAAGTGACGGGATGCTGTAGAGGTCACTGTTAAAGGGGCAGGCTGCTGTAGAGGTCAGTGTTAAAGGGGTGGGCTGCTGTAGAGGTCACTGTTAAATGGGAGGGCCGCTGTAGAGATCACTGTTAAAGGGGCGGGCCGCTGTAAAGGTCACTGTTAAAGGGGTGGGCCGCTGTAGAGGTCACCGTTAAAGGGGCTGGCCGCTGTAGAAGTCACTGTTAAAGGGGCTGGCCGCTGTAGAGGTCACTGTTAAAGGGGCAGGCCACTGTAGAGGTCACTCTCGATATCTTTTAACGACACACACACACAAACAGTAAATTAAATAAGTTAAATATACCCGGGCAAAGCCGGGTCCTTCAGCTAGTAATATATAATTAAAAATATAAATAAATATTATATATTTTATTTATTTAGTTTCTATTTTCAGTTTGTGATTTTGTCAGTCTATCAATTATTGCTTATTGCTTACATGACTTTATAAACCCAGGTTTAAAATGATCAAGATTATGATAATACTATAGTCAATTCTTATATATCGCTTTATTGATTAAAGCGGTTGTCCCACGAAAGATATTCTACAGTTTTCAAACACTTATGCACTTGATCTGAACACTTGTAATTGCATTTAACCCTTTGGCGCATTTGGACGTAACTGTACGTCCAAAGTGCAAGTAAGTTGCTGCATTTGGACGTGCAGTTACGTCCAAACTGCTTACCGGGACTGTGACACTATAAAGTGTCACAGCCCCGGAGTCTCCGCTCTCCCGGAGAGCAGAGACGTCGGGGAAGCCGGCAAGGGACCAATCAGAGTGGTCCCTTGCCAGCAAGCGCTCCGATTGGTTAGTCTCTGCAGACTAACCAATCGGAGCGCTTCAGTATTAAAATGCCGGTTTCAGGCTGCGATCTCCACTCTGGAGAGAGATCGCAGCCTGAAACCAGGTAAGTCCTCTGTGCCCCCACATAGCCCCCTTCTTGTAGTGCCCCCCCTTGTAGTGCCCCCTCCTTGTAGTGCCCCCCTGGTGCCTCCGTTGCCCCCCCTCCTGCTTTGTATTGTATGATGGCAGCGGCTCAGGATCGGAGCCGCTGCCATCAGCAGAGAGTGTGAGCTGTAATTACAGCTCACACTCTGCTGCTAACAGCTGAAATCGGTGCTGGCACCGATTTCAGCTGTTTAACCCCATAGATGCTGCGGTCAGTAGCCGCCCGCAGCATCCATGGGGTTAAGAGGGAGGGAGCTCCCTCTCTATACCATCGGGCGGCCGCTGCTGCAATGGCAACGGCCCGATGGTTACCATGGCAACCAGACGCTTTACAAAAAGCGTCCTGGTTGCCATGTAGCTAAGGCTGATTAGACCCTCAGGGTCTGATCAGCCTTAGTGTAGCACTGATACAGTGCATTGCAATAGATGGCTATTGCAATGCACTGTATAGCCATCAAGCCCACTGGATCTTCAAGATCCAAATGGGTCTTGATAAAGTTTAAAAAAAATGTAAAAAGTAAAAAAGAAAAGTGTGAAAAGAAAGTAAAAAAAAGTGTAAAAAGTAAAAAAAATAAAGTTTAAAAAAAGTTAAAAAAGCGCCCTTTTTCCCCAAATAAAGTAAAAAAAAAGAAAAAGTACACATATTAGGTATCGCCGCGTCCGTATCGACGGGCTCTATAAAAGCGTCACATGGTCCACCCCGCCAGCTGTACGCAAAAATTTTTTAAAAAAAAAAACTATACCAAAACAGCCATTTTCTGTCACCTTGCCACACAAAAAGTGTATTAGCAGGCGATCAAAAAGGCGTATTTACCCCAAAATGGTACCAATCAAACCGTCATCTCGTCCCGCAAAAAATGAGCCCCTACCTGAGACAATCGCCCAAAAAATAAAAAAACTACAGCTCTCTGACTATGGAGATACTAAAACATGATTTTTTTTGTTTCAAAAATGATATTATTGTGTAAAACTTAAATAAATAAAAATAAGTATACATGTTAGGTATCGACACGTCCGTAACAACCTGCTCTACAAAAATATCACATGATCTCTCCCCTCAGGTGAACACCGTAAAAAATAAAAAATAAAAACTGTCTAAAAAAAGCCATTTTTTGTCACATTTCTTCACAAAAAATGTAATACCAAGCGATCAAAAAAGCATATGCCCCAAAAAATAGTACTAATCTAACCGTCATCTCGTCCTGCAAAAAATGAGCCCCTACCTGAGACAATCGTCCAAAAAATAAAAAAACTACAGCTCTCTGACTATGGAGACATTAAAACATGATTTTTTTTTGTGCTTCAAAAATATTGTGTAAAACTTAAATAAATAAAAAAAGTATACATAATTGATATTGCCGCGTCCGTAACGACCTGCTCTATAAAAATATCACACGATATAACCTGTCAGATGAATGTTGTAAATAACAAAAAATAAAAACTATGCCAAAACTGCTAGTTTTTGTTACCTTGCCTCACAAAAAGTGTAATATAAAGGTACCAAAAATCGCATGTACCCTAGAATAGTACTAACAAAACTGCCAACTTATCCCATAGTTTCCAAAATGGGGTCAGTTTTTTGGAGTTTCCTACTCTAGGGGTGCATCAAATCTGACATGGAAACTTAAACTTTTTCCAGTGAAATCTGCCCTGGCGTTCCTTTCCTTCTGCGCCGTGCCGTGTGCCTGTACAGCAGTTTACGATGACAAATGGGGCATTTCTGTAAACTACAGAATCAGGGTAATAATTATTGAGTTTTGTTTGGCAGTTAACCCTTGCTTTATTCTCGGACTAAAATGATTTAAATGGAAAATCTGCCAAAAAAGTGAAATTTGGAAATTTTGGCTACATTTTTCTTTAATTCTTGTGGAACACCTAAAGGGTTAATAACGTTTGTAAAATCAGTTTTGAATACCTTGAGGGGTGTAGTTTCTAAAATGGGGTCATTTTTGGGTGGTTTCTATGATGAAAGTCTCACAAAGTGACTTCAGACCTGAACTGGTTCTTAAAAAGTGGGTTTTGGAAATTTTGTGAAAAATGTCAAGATTTGCTTCTAAATTTCTAAGCCTTCTAACGTCCCAAAAAAATAAAATGTAATTTTCAAAATGATCCAAACCTGAAGAAGACACATAGGGAATGTAAAGTAATAACTATTTTTGGAAGTATTACTATGTATTTTAAAAGTAGAGAAATTGACATTTGGAAATTTGGAAATTTTTCTAAATTTTTGGTAAATTTGGTATTTTTTTATAAATAAGAATGAAATATTTTGACTCAAATTTACCACTGTCATGAAGTACAATATGTGACGAGAAAACAATCTCAGAATGGCCCGGATAAGTAAAAGCGTTCTAAAGTTATCACCACATAAAGTGAGACATGTCAGATTTGAAAAATGGGGCTCCGGCATTTGGTCCAAACTGGCTGTCGGTTGAAGGGGTTAATTAAAATTTTGTATAGTTACTGAAATATTAAAAATGTATCTGTATACACCTGCTGTTTTTTTTTTTATTTCTTTGTCTGGCTTAGGCCTCATTCACACTTCCATATAATGTGTCCGCATCCTTTCCGCATCCGTTTCCGCAATTGCGGACAATTATGTGGATAGGATGTGGATCCATTCATTTCAATGGGTCCCGAAAAAATGCGGACAGTACACCGTGTGGTGTCCGCATCCGTGTGTCCGTTCCGACTGTCCACATAAATAAATCCTCCTTCCCTACTTTTCTCCCGAATTGCGGTCCGTAGCACAATGAAAGTCTATGGATCCGCAACAAATGCGGAAGACATGCGGAAAGGCATCCGCATGTCATCCGTATTTGCGGATTCCGTTCCAGGAGGGGAGAAAAAAAAGAAAAGTTACAGATGTTATTCATCCTTCCGTTTTTTGCGTATCCATCCTTTCCGTTTTTTATGGAAAAAAGGAACGGATGTCCTGGAAAAACTGAGTTTTTTGCGGAACAACGGATCCGCAAAAAACTGACCGTTTTCCAGGATGTGCACAAATACGGACGTGTGAATGGACCCTTACTGAGATGGCCACACATGGTCAGTTGCAGCAGAAAAGCAACTCCCCTGGAGGTTTCTGCTTGATATAAATCTAGCAGAGCAATGAATGGGGAGATATCTGGGCCCATGTGAGGTACAGGCTTGTTCTAACTTTATTAGAAAGAGAATGTCATGCACTATATTACAGTATGTCTGATTTTTATTTTTTACATTGGTCATAGGATAACCCCTTTAATTATTGCTTTTATTTTTTATTTTCACCAGCAGTGATGACCAACTAGCAGCCTGAGGCTTTCAAGTACTTGATGTGTGGCAGCTAGGGAAGGCAAAATCATATGGTGCAGTAGACTTTCCAAGGAAAATTAATTCTCCTGTGTCTGAGCACCATGGCCAACAATAAAGAACTATAGTGTTTTCTTAAAGGGGTTTTCCGAGTTATATATATTGATGACCTATCCTCATGATGACCCATACCCATCAATATCAGATTGGCGGGGGTCCGACACCCGGCACCCCCGCCGATCAGCTGTTTGAAGAGGAGGCGCGCGCTGTATCAGCGCTGCCTCCTCTTCATTGTTTACATGCTGGCCGTAACGGGATAGTGGTGAGTAGGTGTAATTACACCTCACCGCCCCATTCATTTATATGGGAAGAACCGCTTCCATAGACTTGTTTGGAAGCAATTCTTCCCATAGAACTGAATGGGGCAGTGAGATGTAATTACACCTACTCACCACTACCCCGTTACGGCCAGCATGTAAACAATGAAGAGGAGGCAGCGCTGGTACGGCGCGCGCCTCCACTTCAAACAGCTGATCGGCGGGGGTGCCGAGGTGTCGGACCCCCGCCAATCTGATATTGATGACCTATCCTGAGGATAGGTCATCAATATATATAACTCGGAAAACCCCTTTAACTATTAGGGGGCCCTGTGATATCTTTCAGATTTCCATTTCTCACATTGTTTTGTGTAGTTTCAGAGACTATGGCATTATCTATTAAGCAAAAAGGGGGAATTCATCATAGGGGCATTTTTTAATGTCAGTTTTGCTAAAAACATAAGGGGGATTCATCATTCCCCCTACACCAGTTTTCTGCCATGAAAAAGTTTTGCAACTTTTTAAGTCTCAGCTGCCATTTTTACACCACCCTAACCGGTTACGAAAAGGGGGCATGGTAAGGGCAGATTGTGGGCAGGACATTAATTACTATTTACAACAGAACATAAAATGTCATAAATTAAATGCCCGTTCCAGCAGCACAGGGCTCATCAAGGCTGTCTTGATAAATCAGGGTCATAGTGTGTGCATAAGCCCTAATAAACTTTTGTTCTACTTTTATTTTCTTAGGTAATCTAAATATCTGAAAAAATGACCAGACTCAAATAGAGATGTGTTAAAAACCTGTTAAAAAAATCTACCTCTTGAATCAGTACTGAATGGATGTGTTGTTCATGGGTATAAGCACACATGCAGGTTTCTGGATGCAGTTTTTTAAGAAAAAAACAGAAGTGAATTAAAAAAAGATGAGATGATTCACTCCTGTTTTGGTTTCAAGAACTGCATAAAAAATTCTCCTCTGTGATGAGTCATTCTCTGCATTTGAGGCTTCCACAGTATGTTTGTCTGACTAACATTGCTCTAAAGAGCACTAAATTAGTTAATGAGGAAAGGAAACAGTAAGAATTAATCTATAAATTCACATGCAGATAACCAGAATAGTTTTCATAACATCACATTATATTAATAAGGCAGTTGATAATATATTAGTAGTACAGTCACTGCTATGAATAAACTTCATATAAAATGTACTTGCCACAGTAATTTAATAATCTGAGTAAACTTGTTTTTCCTTGTTCATTGTAAATAAATAAGCAACATCTTGTCTGACAGACTTGAGTTCACTTTATTGTATGAATGTCTTATTGTTGCTTACTGCAATCTAACTGCTCTAGTAGTGGCTAGATGCCACATCCTGCAGAGTTTTCTATGCCGTAAGCTTGTAATGTGACGATTTTGCCTTATAGAGAAGCTTTGTAGTGGGAACCCCTGCAATTCCATAAATAAGTAAGTTGGGAAAGTTGGTGAGAAAACCAAGCATTTACTTCTAATGCATTGTAAAATATTCTAAGGAATCTATATTTACCTACAAAGATGTTTATGTTTATATATATATATATATATATATATATACTAGCAGAAAGACCCGGCTTCGCCTGGGTATATTTCATCTATTTCATTTAATGTTTCTGTGTGTCGTTGCAGAGAGAAAGTCAATGCAGCTGACAGGAGGTGATTTTTACCTTCATTTTTTCAATCCCTATTGGCTGCGGAGTGGGAGGAGGTGTGGTTTAATGGGACACGGGGGGGGGGTTAAGTCCTTCATTTCAGGGTGGCCTGAATTATAGGTTAATGCCATGGTAATTTGAAGAAACACAATGGGTAGCAGTGGAAGAAAACATTGCTTTGCGCGGGTATATTTAATCTATTTCATTTAATGTTTCTGTGTGTCGTTGCAGAGAGAAAGTCATCCTCCCTCCCATCCCTGCAGCTGACAGATGTTGATTTTTACCTTCAATTGTTCAATCTCCATTGGCTGCGGAGTGGGAGGGGTCATGGCCTGACTGAGTCGGGGGCGTGACATTGAAAGACCTAGGGTAGGGTTTTAAGTCCTTCTTTTGACGGTGGCCAGAATTACAGGTCGATGCCATGGTAATTTATGAGGACACGCCATGGGTAACAGTGGAAGAAAACATTGCTTTGCACGGGTATATTTAATCTATTTCATTTAAAGTTTCTGCATGTTGTTGCAGAAAGAAATCCAACCTCCCTCCCGCCCCTGCAGCTGACAGAAGTTGATTTTTACCTTCAATTTTTAAATCCCCGTTGGCTGCGGAGTGGGAGGGGGCGTGGCCTGACAGAGTCGGAGCATGGTTTCGCGAGATCTGGGGCGGGGGTCAGAGTGGCATGAATTACAGGTCGATGACATGGTAATTTATGGGGACCCGCAATGGTTAGCAGTTGAAAAAAACATCTTTTATTAGTACTGAATGGTCGTAGTCTAAAATTAGTCAATTTCATCTATGATTTTTGTGTGTCGTTGCAGAGAGAAATTCACCCTCCCACCCCTGCAGCTGATTTTTTCAATCCCCGTTGCCTGCGGAGTGGGAGGGGGCGTGGCCTGGCAGAGTTGGGGGTGTGGATTATCAAGATGCTTCGAACGGTTGTAGTCTGAAATTAGTCTATTTCATCTAAAATTTGTGTGTCATTGCAGAGAGAAATTCACCCTCCCACCCCTGCAGCTGACAGAAGTTTATTTTTCCCTTCATTCTTTCAATCCCTGTTGGCTGCGGAGTGGGAGGGGGCATGACCTGACATAGTTGGGGGTGTGGCTTAACAAAGCGCTTCGCATAGGTGATTTAATCTATTTCATTTAATGTTTCTGTGTGTCGTTGCAGAATGGCTGCAGAGTGAGAGGGGGCGTGGTCTGACAGAGTTGGGGGCGTGACTTAGCAAGACGATTCGAACAGTTGTAGTCTATAATTAGTCTATTTTATCTAAAAATTTGTGTGTCGTTGCAGAGAGAAATTCACCCTCCCACCCCTGCAGCAAACAGAAGTTTATTTTTACCTTTATTTTTTCAATCCCCATTGGCTGCGGAGTGGGAGGGGGCGTAACCTGACAGAGTCGGGGGCGTGGATTAGCAAGACGCTTCACATGGGTGTATTTGATCTATTTCATTTAATGTTTCTGTGTGTCGTTGCAGAAAGAAAGTCAACCTCCCACCCATCCCTGCAGCTGACAGAAGTTGATTTTTACCTTTATTTTTTGAATCCCTGTTGGCTGCGGAGTGGGAGGGGGTGTGGCCTGACAGAGTTGGGAGTGTGGCTTAGTGAGACCTGGGGCGGGGGTTTTAAGTACTTCTTTTAGGGTGGCCTGAATTAAAGGTCAATACCATGCTTATTTATGAGCCCACGCAATAGGCAGCAGTGGAGGAAAACATCTTTTATTACTACTGAACTGTAGTTATAGAAAAAAACATAAGTTATATTTATGGTAACCGGAATACCTTTAACAGTGTCAGTAAATAGAAATGGATGAGATCCTCAGCTGCTGATAATTACCTGGTTGTTATGGAAACCTGCCCTCCCTGTGTGGCTTTGCAGAGAATGGCAGTTGGAGTTTAAAACCAAAGCTCCCAGTTGTAATGTTGGCTAATGGAGATCATATTTTGGGAATATCTCGGGAACGGTACGTCCTAGAGAGATGAGACCTGGTCTAAAACCTTCCCGGACACCTGATGTACCTGTGTGCCGAATTTGGTGAAAATTGGTCCAGTAGTTTGGTCGCGCATAGAGAACAGACAGACAGACAGACAGACAGAAATTCATTTTTATATTATTAAGATTATTAAGGGAGTCATTAATAAGACAGGTGTTTTAGATGCCAGTATTAATACCCCTGCACTGGCACTTCTTTGTGCCTGTTCTGTAGAGGTGCCAGCCTCTACATAACTTATTAGCATCCAGCGCCTATCAGCCTTAAATCTACGCCAGCTCCTTTGCTGCGGTAGATTTATATAATTTTCGACACCAAAAAAATGGCACAGAAAATGATAAATGAGATGTTCCTACCAGCCTGCCCTCATCCCCACCCATGCCATGCCCCCTTTTTTTAGAACTGGTGTACATGGTGTGGTAGGGTAAGAAGTCACAGATTTTTCTGCAAATCAACTTTGTGACAAAATCTGCACCAAACATCTGCCAAAAAGTGGTGTATATTTGGTCATAAATGATCCCCATAGTTTGTGCCATTCATGTTTTTTTATTAGGCACATTAAAGGGGTTCTCCAGGAATTAGGAAAATGAAAATACTTAAATATCACCTTATTATAAATATATTTGCAAATACCTTTTATTAGTTATAATGGCTCATTTTGGCTAAGGAGCAATCATCATGGGAAATAGCAAGATGGCCGCTGTCCTATTAGCACACACAGAACCTGTCCTAATGACACAGCAGTACAAGTTACTTCACAACACTGAGCTGCCTCATCCTCCTCAGTACAGTTTAATATGATCTTCAGCTGAATCTCTGTAGAAATGGAGTTCATGAGGAGATATTAAGTACAGAGAAGAGGTGTAGATGTGGCTTATGAGTAGCAGCACTTGTGTACAGTCTCCATTACCACAGTCTGTTCTGTCTGTCCTCTCTGTAATTCATGTATCCTCATGTACTCCATTCCTACAGAGATTCAGCTGAAGATCTTATCAGTTGTATTCGGGATCATAATCCCTGACAAGTACAGCAGAGAGGAGGATGAGGCAGCTCTTTAGCTCAGTGTTGTGAAGTAACTTGTCCTCCTGTGTTGTTAGGACAGGTTTTGTGTGTACTAATTGGACAGCGTCCATTTTATTTCCCCTGATGATTGCTCCCCAGACAAAATGAGCCATTACAAATAATAAAAGGTATTTGGCAATTTATTTAGAATACAGTAATATTTAAGTATTTACATTTTCTTAATTCCCAGAGACCTCCTTTAACCCCTTCACGCCCAGCGCCGTACATGTACGGCGCTGAGGCGATGCGGGCACATGGCGCCCGCTCGCAGGTGCGGCGGGCGTCATGGCCGGCAAGTCTCTGCTGTTTCTAACAGCAGAGACTTGCCGCTACTTACCGCCATCGGCGGCGTCTTCCTGGTTGATTAGATGCCGTGATCACACGTGATCACGGCATCTAGTTGCGTTTCAACCCGGAAGCATTCGCTTCCGGGTGGTGTACAGGCACCCCGTGTGGCCAATCGGGGTGTCTGTACACCATATGAAAACTGTAATCCTCGCTGGTGAGGATTACAGTTTTCAAAGTGCAATTCTTATTCTGGCCACTAGATGGCAGGCCAGGATAAGAAATGAGCAACTCATGATTTCTGAGTCTATAAAAATCCATAATTGCTCATAAAGAAAAAAAAAAAAGCCACAATATATAAGCCCATATTTGAGCTTTCTAATAGTAAAAAAAAAATAAAAAAAAAATGTTAAAAAATATATAAAAAATAAAAAAGATGTAAAAGTTCAAATCACCCCCTTTCCGTATAAGTAAAAAATAAATACCTAAATAACAATAAATATAGACATCATGGGTATCACCGTGACCGAAAACGCCCGTACTTTTAAAATATAAAAAAAAAATTCCAATACGGCGAAATGTGTGGCGGAAAAAAGCGTCCAAATGGCGATTTGCCGTTTTTTGTCGCTTTTTTTTTCTAAAAAAAATAAATAAAAAGTGATCGAAAAGTCATACACACCCAGAATGGTATCAATAAAAACTTCAGATCGTCCCGCAAAAAATGAGCCCCCATACAGCTCTGTACACATAAATACCAAAAGTTATAGGGGTCAAGATTTGACAAGGAAAAAAAAAGGGCAACTTTCTAATTATTTTATCACTATGAAAACGCAGGAAAAACTATACAAATTAGGTATTGCCGGATTCGTACTGACCAGTAGAATGAAAGTAATGGATCAGTTTTAATGCACATCGAACGCTGTAAATAAGAAACCCGTAGAACTGTAGCGGAATAGCGTTTTTTTTGCAATTTCACCCGGTTTGGAATTTTTTCCCCGCTTCCCACTACACCGTATGCAATATTAAATGGTGGCGTTGGAAAGTACAACTTGTCCCGCAAAAAACAAGCCCTCATACAGCTATGTGAACAGAAAAATAAAAGAGTTATGGCTGTTTGAAGGCAGGGAGCGCAAAACGAAAATGCAGAACCGAAAAAAGCTCCGGGGGTGAAGGGGTTAAGTAAACATCCACAGTGCAGGGAGTAAAAGAAAGCAAACCTTCATGTTATTGACTTTTCAAATACATAATTTGAAAATGGTGCTTCAATTAAGATGATATTGGAAGTATGGTTTCCATGTGTGCTTAGCTCATTAGTCTGGTTACTGACCAATCTGTTCTTCTCAAGAAAGATTATTTCATTTAACCCATGCTTTGATACAAACAACTTCCAGAAGACGTGTTATAGAGATGCATGAATCTGGAAAAAGCAACAATGGGTTTGCTAAATACCTGTGGGTGTACAGCAATTCACATCTAGACAAATTATGTACAAGTAGAAAAAATTAGGATGTTTCAACTTTCCCTAGGAGTGACCAACCTGTTAAAATCACCATAAGAGCACAATCGGCAATACTTGAAGAGATGAGAAACAACCCAATGGTAACAACAAAAGATCTACAGAAGGTTGTACTAACTGAAGAGATGTGCTCATTTGTTCAATATCTAAAAAGATTTGTGTGGAAGGAAGGTCACCCCAATGGAAGCCGCAGCTGTCAACAAAAATATAGCAACACATCTGTCTGAAACCACTTGGATGTTTCACATTTTTTCTGCAAAAAAAGTGGAAAGCTATGTTTTGGAGTAAAAAGAACAATGCACAACATCAACAAAACCTAATCTTAGCTGTTAACATGGTGGAGGGAGCTTCATGGTTTGGGGCTATTGTCTCAGGGCATGGACATCTTGAAATCATTGATGGAACAATGAATATTAAGATGTAACTAGACTTCATTTTAAAGTGCATCTGTCAGCAGATTTGTACTTATGAAAAACATATGCGTTTGGCCCCCTGCATTGTTGAGAAATATTATGGGGGAGGGGAAGATTTATCAAACTGAATGAAAGATTCCACCTTTCATTTTCCACAACTCCTTTGGGAAATGAAATCTGGAATCTGATGGTTGCTATGTGCAACAAAGCCAGTTCTACTTTATACCAGTTCAATAAATTTCCCCCTATGTTTTAATATATGCAAATGAACCTCTAGGAGAAATTGCCAACACACCATTCCCTGCGCTCTTAGAATTGACATTTCTGTACACAGCGCACATTGCTGCTCCTATCTGTGACTTCCAAGAGGTCTACTAACTCCTGGCATAACACAGGGAAACCCTGTACCCATGTGCTGTGCCAGGATTAGCTGAGCAGGCTCCTGCTTCTGCTTGCTCCACTAAGCTTTTAGCTTGGCGAAGCAGGTGCAGGCAGGAGCCCACTCTGCTCATCTAATCCTGGCATAGCACATGGGTACAAAGTACCCATGTGCTATGCTAGAAGTTAGTAAACCTCTGGGTGGCATGGGCAGGAGCAGCAATGTGCAAGAGGTGAAAAATAGATCCTGAAAATGGGGCAGAGATTACTAGTGATTTACCTGGGGATCAGTCCTGAGTTCAGATCTTCTGCTATGATTAATGGCTTTGATAATCTATTGTAAGGGATCGTTCGCTCTCTCGGGGGTAGCAAACACAAATCTTTAGACAAAACAGGGGTTTCAGCGTTTTATTCGACACTTTAGCACCAGCACAAAACATAGCAAAACAAATACTGCCTGTCTAGACTCTAACTAACACATATTTTGTTCTCTAGCTCACCTAGAAAAAAAGCAATACTCCAACACAGTATTTGGTTCCACCAGTCTGGTCAGCTCACCAGGTATGAGTCTACACACACGGAGAGATCTGGCTTCACATAGCCTTGTGGCCCCCTCAGCCCTCCTGACTGAGACCACACAAGCCTCACAGGCTATAACCCTCTTCCCTAGGGTCAGTTCCTCTCCCCAAGACTCATACACCGTGGGTTGGTTTATCCCCGCCTGATTAACCCAGCTGGCCTCACCTGCGATCTCCTCAGGTGAGAGGAAAACATGTACTGGAAGGGTGTGTGGACTGGAAGACTCCCACTGCCAACCTGTCTTCCGTGCACATTACCACACTATACATATGTCTGATATTATTTTTGGTCATTGATATCATTTTGAAGAGTTTATTAGTTTCTCAAAAAATAAAAATGCAGCAAATACTAAAAAATAATATACACTACTCACTTCTATTCCCAGTGGTCCCTTATTCTTTTTCTACAAGCGGAAAACATACTTTGCTACTGGCATCATGGCTTCCATTGCTGTGTAGTGATGGCAGTAGTGCAACCACCGCCAATCAGTGTCCTGGATTGACAGGGGACAGAGGAGGTGGGCAGCATCTATATTATTCTATATCTTTTCTTGCTCTTTTTATTTTTCATTTTCATATTTTTTTATAAACTGAATAAGATATTGATGACCTAATCTCAGAGTAGGTCATCCATATATGATTGGTGGTGGCCTGATTCCCAGGTAACTCTGCCAATCAGCTGTATGAAGCAGCTGCAGCATTCCAGTGAGTACCGTGACCTCTTCCTAGGGTAGTTTTCTCATGTTCATTGGTCACACATACGAAGCACAGACACTATAAAATGTATGGCACTGTGCTTAGTTTGTGTGAGGAGATAGTAGTGTTTAGCTCAACTTCTTCGAACACTTGATTGGCTGCATTTGAACTTCCACCAATTGGATATTGATGAGCTATCCAGAGAATAAGCCATCAATATTGAACTCCCAGAAAACCCCTGTAAGATGAAACTGTAATGTAACAACTTTGAGCCTACACATACATTGCTTTTACATGCATTCTACACACTTAATGGGTAAAAATACTATAGAACATGTAATGCATTTTACTGACAGCTGATGCATTGACCCCTAGAGATTCCATTTGTACTACTGTACATATTGATTTGGACTAGTAACACTGGGTCAGAGCACACAAACAGGAAAATGACATGTGCCTTGCTGACTTTATTAATTTATCTATGTCTTTTATCTCTGTAATTCACTCACAAATTATCTATCTCACAATGATCTCATCAAAGCTATCCATCTTCTGTCTATAGTTACCCAACAGCAATGCTTAATGAAGAATCATTCAGTATGACCTGTTCATCTAGTGAGGTCTCTGATTAAATGTTAGCTTATTATTATTTGACTTTCCTACTTAACTGTCTCTACAGTTTCTTTCTTCAATATAATAAAACACTGTACAGTATAATTATTCATTTACTTATATTGTGCCAACACATTCAGCAGCAATGTCAGAGGTTGTCATGGTTCACATTAGTCCCTGTCCCCAATGGGGTTTACAACCTAATTTCCCAATCCCAGGCACTAGTACATGTTATTTTAGAGTGTGGGAGGAACTGGAGTACCTAAATGAATTCACACAATCATACAACATACAAAGTCCATCCAGTGCCTTGTTCCAATTCTAACAGTGCTGACTAGGGATGGGCGAATCGACTTTGGATGCTTCATCAGTTCTGTATCAAGGTTTTTTACAGTAAAAATGTATTCCCGAAGTTATTACACGAAGTCTCGCGACACTTTGCGAAGTAATAACTTCGGATCATCGGTGCCAGTACATTCTTATACTCCCGCTCCATACAGTATTAAAACAAAGTTTTATGCGAATTGGCTTTGGATGAAGCAGATAGTGCTTACCATTGAGCCAACATGATGTCCCTAATACTTGTATAGCGGAAAGAGCAAGTTTAAAGTGATGCCATTTATCAAGTCTTCATTGAATCATTTTTCGGGTTTCAAATGATTGTCTAGTTAAAACAATTTTTTTAATATGATGTCTTAAGACATAACTAACTATTACAATCTAGATGTCAAACCAGTGGCTCAGTGGTTAGCACTGTTGTATAATCTGGGGTCCTAGGTTTGAGTTTGGCCAAGGATAGCAATAGCATGGAGTTTGTGATTAAACTTACTTAGTAGTCAGTTTGAATTTCTGATGGAAGAAACTAGAGCAACTGCAATAAGGCTCTGTTGTAGCAATTCAATAGTTAATAACTTTTTGCACTGGTGGCCTGTGCCCATTGCCACTCCTCTCTCCTGAGCGGGCACAGGCTCTGGTCTTTTGCGCCAGCAGTCCCAAACCGCTTGACCTGCTTTGCCCGCCAGCAGAGGTCCTGACTGCTGAAATCCCACATTGTCAGCCCTGCTGCAGGGTGTGTATTTTATGTCTTTTAAGGCCACCACATGTGCACCCTAGTAGCCTGTGTACCATATTGACCCATTGATGCCTGTCATAACATCAGACTAATTTCACGGAGTCTCACAAAGTCTGCCAGCCCAAACCTCTGTTTGCTTCCTGATTATGAGCATTGCCTGATCACTTCATGCCCCCACACTGGTGTCACACCCCTGTGGGTTAACTGTCAACCATACTAGACTATTCTATACTTCTCTGCAGCATAGTCCAGATCCCTGTATAAGGTTAGAGGGTTAATGCCAGAAGACTTTCCAGGATAACATATAACCTTGTAAATGTCCATGAATGTGGTTCTACATAAGACTTTTTGGCCAGCAGTTATACAGTGCATTAGAATACTGCGTGAAGTGACATTACAAGTATATTAATGTTATATACAGTACAGACCAAAAGTTTGGACACACCTTCTCATTCAAAGATTTTTCTGTATTTTCATGACTACGAAAATTGTAGATTCACACTGAAGGCATCAAAACTATGAATTAACACATATGGAATTATATACTTAACAAAAAAGTGTGAAACAACTGAAAATATGTCTTATATTCTAGGTTCTTCAAAGTAGCCACCTTTTGCTTTGATTGCTGCTTTGCACACTCTTGGCATTCTCTTGATGAGCTTCAAGAGGTAGTCACCTGAAATGGTATTCCAACAGTCTTGAAGGAGTTCCTAGAGATGCTTAGCACCTGTTGGCCCTTTTGCCTTCACTCTGCGGTCCAGCTCACCCCAAACCATCTTGATTGGATTAAGGTCTGGTGACTGTGGAGGCCAGGTCATCTGGCGTAGCACCCCATCACTCTCCTTCTTGATCAAATAGCCCTTACACAGCCTGGAGGTGTGTTTGGGGTCATTGTCCTGTTGATAAATAAATGATGGTCCAACTAAACGCAAACCGGATGGAATAGCATGCCGCTTCAAAATGCTGTGGTAGCCATGCTGGTTCAGTATGCCTTCAATTTTGAATAAATCCCCAACAGTGTCACCAGCAAAGCACCCCCACACCATCACACCTCCTCCTCCATGCTTCACGGTGGGAACCAGGCATGTAGAGTCCATCCGTTCACCTTTTCTGCGTCGCACAAAGACACGGTGGTTGGAACCAAAGATCTCAAATTTGGACTCATCAGATCAAAGCACAGATTTTCACTGGTCTAATGTCCATTCTTTGTGTTCTTTAGCCCAAACAAGTCTCTTCTGCTTGTTGCCTGTCCTTAGCAGTGGTTTCCTAGCAGCTATTTTACCATGAAGGCCTGCTGCACACAGTCTCCTCTTAAAAGTTGTTGTAGAGATGTGTCTGCTGCTAGAACTCTGTGTGGCATTGACCTGGTCTCTAATCTGAGCTGCTGTTAACCTGCAATTTCTGAGGCTGGTGACTCGGATGAACTTATCCTCCGCAGCAGAGGTGACTCTTCCTTTCCTGGGGCGGTCCTCATGTGAGCCAGTTTCTTTGTAGCACTTGATGGTTTTTGCGACTGCACTTGGGGACACTTTCAGTTTTCCCACTTTTTCGGACTGACTGACCTTCATTTCTTAAAGTAATGATGGCCACTCATTTTTCTTTACTTAGCTGTTTTTTTCTTGCCATAATACAAATTCTAACAGTCTATTCAGTAGGACTATCAGCTGTGTATCCACCTGACTTCTCCCCAACACAACTAATGGTCCCGATCCCATTTATAAGGCAAGAAATCCCACTTTTTAAACCTGACAGGGCACACCTGTGAAGCGAAAACCATTTCAGGTGACTACCTCTTGAAGCTCATCAAGAGAATGCCAAGAGTGTGCAAAGCAGTAATAAAAGCAAAAGGTGGCTACTTTGAAGAACCTAGAATATAAGACATATTTTCAGTTGTTTCACACTTTTTTGTTAAGTATATAATTCCACATGTGTTAATTCATAGTTTTGATGCCTTCAGTGTGAATCTACAATTTTCATATTCATGGAAATACAGAAAAATCTTTGAATGAGGTGTGTCCAAACTTTTGGTCTGTACTGTATATATATATATATATATATATATATATATATATATATATATACACATCCCAGTGAAACTCTTTCCACTAATACCTATTACCCTGTGGATTACTGTAGTACATTAAACTTAATTCAGTGTTATTAAAATAAGAGTAAATGAATCAGCAAATGTTACTGAAATGTTTTCCCGTGTGACCCATCTTGTGTCATTAATTCCACCCTCCCTTTCCTGTTCACGCACAAATGCGATTATGGTTTTTGTGCAATATTTTTCTTAAAGAGCAAAAACATAAACAGTTTGATAATGCATGCAAAAAAGGGCTTCATTTTATTGTCTGCAATAAAAATGTTATTACAGCTAATAAGCACAAGGAAATTTGTAATGTGTTTGCACTAATGAGCTCTAGGCATTTGACCATATTAACTGTGCTGTTTCATTTACGTAAAAGTAGAGAGCAAATGTTGTTAATCTTATTCTTGTTTATAATAGCTTAGGACCTATGTCGATGTTTGTAAGTGTTGAATGAACCTGGTCTCAATGCACCTTTACCTCCTCAGTGTTTGACTGTATTTCTTAAACAAACATTTTCTTTTGAAGGCTAGAATTAATAATTTATTAAAAATGCATACTCCATATCATGTAACACTGTACAAACACAGACTGTTTTAGCCAGTCATGGATTCCGTGTTGCACCACTTAGTCATTCAATAATTGGCTGCAGTAGTTATTTATGTCAACGTGACTTCTTTGCTATAACCAGTTAAACAAAGCCCAGCTAGAAAAAACGGTACTGGATCACATTGTTTTTGTTTTTTTTTTTTTTTAAACCAGGCAACCCATTTAAAAATGTAATGCACTATAACATAACATCTGTTGTATTTCTGTAGCCACAAACTAGAATTGTATTTTCTTTTTTTTTCTTTTTTAGGGAATTTAAAGGTGCCAACTAGAAATTGCATAGTGCTATATATTGTGACTATTTTGCCTTTTGTTGTGTTTACCCCTTCTACCTTGACTTTTTTTTTAATTTTTGCATTTTCATTTAGCACTCCCTGCCTTCCTATAACTTTTTAAATTTTCCGTTCACATAGCCATATGAGGGCTTTTTTTTTTTTACGAGACAAGTTATACTTTCCAACTTAATTAACCAATTTAATTTTGCATATGATGTAGTGGGAAGCAGGAACAAGTTCCAAATGGGGTGGAATTGGAGAAAAAAAAGCAATTCTGCCACAGTTTTACTTTTTTTTTCAACATTCGATGTGCGATAAAACTGACCAGTTACTTTTATTCGACAGGTACAAATCCGTTGATACTAATAAAATAAAAAAATCAGTTTTATTTTTTCATTGCCATATTTTGACCTCTATTACTTTTTGGTAGTTATGTTTACAGAGCTATGTGAGGGCTCATTTTTTGCAGGACAATCTGTTCTTTTGATTGATTTCCTTCTGGGATATCATTTTTATTTAATTCTTAGCAGACCTTGATCATCTCTGAGCGTAGAAGAGAAAGTCCAGCTCTCGGGTTGTGCATAAACAGCCAATCAAGCATGGATCCCAATGGGGTGTTCAAACCTTGCAGTACAATCCATGATTAAGACCATACTGGTCGAAACTCGTGAGATTGTTTTCTGTGTTTTGTTTTACTTATTTTCAATAAATGTATACATATTTTATTCGCTGGATCCAACGTGCTATTTTTGGCTTGATCAGCTCTGCCTTCTACAAAGCCACCACAGGAGGCTGTTTTCCCTGTAAACTGGGGCTCCTTTGGGTGCCCCAGTTACAGTCGATATAGCTCAAAATGCAGTGTCCCTCAGAGGTTTTTCAAAGACCTCCTTGGGGATATATTATGTAGCAAAAACTTATTTAAAAGTTTTAAAAAGTGTTAAAACATAAAAGATTATAAAACAAAAAATATAATTAAATACAAATAAAATAAATAATAAACAGATAAAGTGAAAAAAAAATGTCAGTCCCCCCAGGATGTCTTTTAATGACCTTTTGGAAGATATATTAAGTGGTGAAAATATATTAAAATAATTAAAAATAAAAATTATCATGCCAACCAAAACTGTTGCCATTATCATCCCGTTCATATGAAACTATAGATATTAGATATCAAAACATCCAAAACAAAATATAGAATTTTTTTTTAAATTATCTATGTTGGTGTTAGTTTGCATATTTAAATAACAAGGAACTACAGTTGGCAATAAATAAATGTAAAACAAAAATATTAAAAAGCCTTATGTGTTTAAAAAAAGTTGCAACAATTAT
Source organism: Rhinella marina (assembly GCA_900303285.1). Taxonomy (NCBI): domain Eukaryota; kingdom Metazoa; phylum Chordata; class Amphibia; order Anura; family Bufonidae; genus Rhinella; species Rhinella marina. The sequence goes on from ONZH01001580.1 coordinate 29,676, forward strand.
TTTGGTAGTCCAACAAATAAAGTTACAACCATTAAACCAGTGTGCCAAATCACAAATAAGAATCTTCTCATTAAAGCCTTTTCAGACCTGGTCATTATAGGGTTTACCAATGAGTGCCTATTGGTTATTGCGGAGTATTGGTCACACAGAATGAGTGCGATCTGCCGCAGTGAAAGAAAACTTGTTGTTTGTCGGCTGATTTACGTTTTTCAGCAGAATGTTAGATGTACAATTATTGTAAGCACGTCTCCCTGTCGGCTCTTTCTAGTCTCTATTCACCGTCTTTGAAACACCTGATCCAACATGCATCTTACTTATTAGATTGAATATTGAACCATATTTTAATGTATACTTGCCAATAAAATGATCAAGTTTAAGATCTCCTCCTGTTAATGCTTTATCAGTTCAAAGTCTACTAAATGTATTAAAGAGATACTACATTTGTAAGTGAATCTTAAATACATTTTGACAATAACTTACATTGTTATTAGATATATTTTCAGCAAATTTTATCAACCTGGTGGCTAATGGTAACACGTGAAAGAACATTCAAAATGAGGAACTGTCATAAAGAAATGAAGTGCACAATATTACTATATTTTTTCCGTTTTTGTGGATCAATATCATACTGAAGTTCTTGCATTAAAAGGTTGAATCACTTTCACTAGAGGATAAGCTTGATCATGCTATTGGTCTGGAACTTCATAAAAAATCATTGTCCCCTAGAGGATGAAAGCCCCATGGATGGAACCTTTACCTGTCATTTTCTGATCCATATATACATGTTGTCAGAAGTCCACAATCTCTGTGTCTTCTCTTATATGATTCAAGTCAAACAACAAACAGTTTTTTTCCCTAACAAATTATATCTTAAAACCTCAACCTTCTGGTTTAAAGTTTGTTGTTCTACGTTGGTGTGTATTTTTACTCTTTCATAAAATATTGTTCTAAAAGTATTCTGCTGTTTGTATTTATATCCAATATGGAGAAATTATTATTATTATTATTAATATTATTATTACTAGTGGAAAGTTGGAAATTAGATTAGTGAAGCCAAATTTCCTCGTGCTTCATGGTAGCAAATCGATTTTACCTGAAATGGTTTAAAAAAAAAAAAATCATACTTACCTCATCAATTTGCTTGCGATGGGCCAGCTACTGCCATCTTGATTGCAGATCTCGCACAAAATCCTGTGCAGCCCATCACGAGCAAATGGATGAGGTAGGTATGATGTTATTTATTTATTTTTTTTATTTTACTCTGTAATATTGCTATCAGATACCAGGATCACATATGAACTTGACATCTGAGGGGTATAATGACAAGGAAAGGAGCAATCACCTCTCCCTGTCATTACACCCACTACTTACAAAAGAAATGCACTTCGTGATGCAGCAGCCAAATCAAATTTTGAATGCTTCGCTCAACACTAATTTTTACTATTGCTGTGAATATTTGATTCATAGACAAATTTTATTTACACAATCTTATACAGTGAAGACTGACATAGGTGTCTGCGCTCATTTTCTTGCCTATACAATGGACATATGAATCCAATACATAAATTTGTTAATTTGGAAAGTGTGGGCAAAGAAAAGATTTTTATAATTTCTAAACACATACAAGGTGAGCCTCACTGAGCGTGTGTGTGTCTTGGGAGCAATAGTTGTTGATGGAACAAGTGTTGAACCAACAGCTATTGACGGTGTATAGCCACTTCTAGCAGGAGATGGGCAGCAAATAGAGAAATGTGTGATTAGCTAGTAGCACAAGGGACACCATAATTTCTTACCCACTCAGCAAGCATGATTAACAAAAAAAATGTGTATTTGATTTGTTAGCAGAGGGAAGAAAAAAAACTCAAAATATCCATGTTAAATATAATATTTTAAGCTGTGTTAAATGTACCATCAGCATGACATGAAAGGCCAAATAAGCTTTTAAAATAGCACACCATCCCATTACACACATATACATAACAATGCAGACATGGGAATAATACACAAAAACTGGCTTCATGCAAAAAAATGACTGGAGCCTAAGAAAGAATAACATTTTTCCTTTTTCTTGCAATCCAGTCTAGACAGAGCTGAATACCCTGAAGAATCCTAGATAAATATGATGTGAAATCTTGCACAACATATATTTGAACTTGGATTAGAAAGGTCTTTTTGATGGAGTTCATATGAAAACGACTTAGAGTCCAAAGTGTCTATGCAAAACCATTAATCTCAAAATGTGTCTAAACACTATGCTGGAGACAGGCAGCAATTTACAACTCTCTGTGACAGACAAATAGCCAGGAGAGCACTGTCATTTAACCCCAGTGATTTTGCTTGTAGACAGCAGAACCATTTTTACTCTGTATGACAAACCTACAATAGTTGTCAATATTGTAAAACAATCTCGTAGGGCTAAAAATTTAATTTCCAAGTGGCAGAGCTGTGTTCAAGAAGTCTCAACCTTTGGAAAATGATTCCCTCCTCCTTCATTCTGAATTTGTCTCTCTTGTCACTGTCTTCAGTTCAAATATAGTTTTGTAGAAACTATAAGGGAATTACATGGACAGTGGTCCCCTCAGATATTATTATTATTAAGAGATTGGCTCCAATTAAAAGTGGCACTGATCTGTTCCTAACTTGGAGAGATAAATGCTAATTATTGTTGATATGTATGAAAACAGAAAAAAGGTTTAGAGGGTAAGGCTACTTTCACACTAGCGGCAGCACGGATCCGGCACCTAAAGGGTGCCGACGGATCCGTACTGCCGCTGATACATGTGTGGAGCCGGAGCAGCGCTCCGGCCCCACATATGTTATCACACACATTGGAACAAGACACAGACAAACATACATACATACACACACATACATACATACATACATACTTACATACTCCAGCCAGGGACGCCGGCAGAACGTCTTCACGCGCCTCCTGTGCGCAGTGATGACGATTCCCCACAGCGCCCTCTGCTGGGCGCAGTGGGGAAACGTCATAGCTGCGCGCAGGAGGCGCGTGAAGACATGCTGCCGGCGTCCCTGGAGTATGTGAGTATGTATGTGTGTATGTATGTCTGTCTGTCTGTATGTATTTATGTATGTATCTATCTCTGTAGCCGGATCCGGAATGACCCCCCATTGCAAGTCAATGGAGGACAGATCCGGATTACTGGTGTGTCCACACCAAACGGATCCGTCCCCATTGACTTGCATTGGGAGTCATTCCGGATCCGTCTTGGTGCGGATGCCTGGACCGGAGAGAAAACCGCAGCATGCTGCGGTTTGTTCTCCGGTCTGAAGACGGAACGGAATGCTTTCAGGAGCATTCCGTTGTCTTCAGTTCAGTTTTGTCCCCATTGACAATGAATGGGGACAAAACTGAAGCGTTTTTTTCCGGTATTGAGCCCCTATGACGGAACTCAATACCGGAATTTAAAAACGCTAGTGTGAAAGTAGCCTTAATCAGATCTTGAAGAATGGATAACTCTTGCAAGATAAGATAAACTCGAGGTGCCAGTGGAAGTGGAAGAAGAAGTGTGTAGTAATAGGAACCAAAGCCAGGAAGGGGAGAGGGAGGCAGCTTGGGGATATTCACGTGGACATAATCCTCGTGTATTTTACAGGCATAGAATCAGAGTGAAAGCATCTGGTATACGGTAACCTTGCCGCATCCTGATGTTATACTCTTAAAAAAAAATCCCAAAAGAGCTAGTAGCACCAGCCTCTATAGTAAAATTTTGTAATAAGAGTAATTTATATTTATTCAGGTCTATTGATTCGATCAAAGGGCGCAGTGAGCTTAAAATAAAACATAGTGTACTTAAAAAGATAAAATCAAGAAATAAGATACAGTGCAATAATAATTGTACCCATTCACTTCACTGGGGGGTTGTCTACAGGATAAAGCTCAAGACACCTGTAGTACCAATCCCCCGACCAGGATCGCGTGTAGAATCTCAGGGAATGAAGGCACCCGAAATCCCAAGGGCATCTTTTCAAATCTTTTATTGGGGTGAATAATTATTGTTGATGACATTATTTGGTTTTATAAATACCATCAAAGAAATGTTTTCAAACCCAGACAAATATAAGGCTAAAAACATCCTTTATTCAATTATATTGCAAAATCATGCATAAAAGCATGTAGGGAAAAAATATAACATTGGTTATGTTATAAGTAATAAGAGAGGCAATCAGGGGGAAATCAAAGTACTATAGTACAGTAGTAGGCACAATATACATATCTCATAGCACAGTTAAAAAGGGGTAGCCTCCTAATATATTAGGCACTTTATATCACCACACATGAGCCATGGTTCCATACAAAATTCAACTAAAGGAGCTGACCACCAAGCCTGTCTTGATAACCTAAGGTTATTTTAGCTTATGGAGGTAAGCTACTTTGGTTGAAATTTGTATGGAACCATGGCTCATGTGTCCAGTGATGTAAAGTTTCCAATATATTAGGAGGATACCCCTATTTTTGTGCTATCAGATATAGTATGTATATTATGTAATACTTTAATTTCTCCCAGGTTACCCCTCTTATTACTTTTCACCAGTTATGCGGATTTCTTCAAATGCTTTTATGTACAAATTTCAAAAAAAAGTGGCAAGCGGTTGACTTCATTCTGTTTCTTTGGTGTTCACTATTGTTTCAGAGTGTGGGTTCCATGAAGGATCCTCTGGTACTCTGCTAGGTCAGTACAGTGATCCCTCAAGATACAATGGCTCCAGGATACAATATTTTAAACATACAATGGTGTTTTCTGACCCATCGTAAGTTGAAACTAGACTCAACATACAATGCTTCAGACTTAGATTCAACCAATCAAGGCAATTTTTCTAGTAAAAAAGCTGGATCAGCTATTCCTGACTGTTATATATAAGGACTTGTGTTATCTGTCTTAGTTATATGCTTATTTTATTTAAATCTTCATTTTGTCTTATTTTGGATGGCATTTTGGGAGCTTTGGAACCAATTACTCCTTACAATGGTTTCAACATACAATGGTCATCCTGGAACCAATTAATATTGTAACTTGAGGGATCATTGTATCTCTATGTATGAATATGTAAAAAAAAACTTAGGTGACTGCACTCCAGAAAGTCTATTTATGCTTTTAGCTTTAATGCTCAAAGAATGGGGCCAGTCGCTTGACACCCAAAAGCAAATATAGTAACTATTGTTTGAACCAATAGTTATAAGAGGAGTGTTTCAATGAAATTGCTATTTAGTACACAATAACCCATATTCAAAATATGACTTTTTGTGGAAGTGCCTGTTTCAAACATTATAACTTGTTACATTGTACACTTCTATAAGAATAATAAATAAATAGATAAAAAAAATACCATACCGCATGATTTAAGGCAGATGGGAAAAAAGTACAACATAATGAGCATTTCCATGTAATGCATGGATGAATTTTTGTTTATGTTACCCATATAAGTTTGCATGTACAGCACAAAATTGGAGATTTAGTTAACACGGTCAAGGTCAATGCTAACTGTGGTCATACATGAGAAAACTGTCAATGTTCTGAAAAGCAAACTTTAATGGAAACATAATAAACTGTATAATGTGTTGTACATCAAGACACAGTCTAAGTTTCAAGTATATACATAGTATTTCATGTAATATATAGGTGGGTCCATATAATACAGTTTATTTACAATAATAAGCTGAAAACACCAAAAATGATAACAGCAAATCATGCACCGACTGTATATTGCCTATAATATCTGGTGTGACTGCTGAAATCTATATTAGTGAACATCCAAAAAATAAAAAAGAAAGCAACTGCAGCACAGTAGGGTAAATTTGGGTGCAAAAAATCCTCAACTTAACACCAGGCCAAGAGTTAAAGGTAAATATCCAAAATTCCAAAGGATGAGGCAGCACACCAGGCTTGTGCAAAGTGATGGATCTTTATTCCATGCAACGTTTCAGCTCTCTCTATGGAGCCATTGTCAAGCAGTGAGCAGATACTGTACAAAGTGTGGCAATATATAGGCATATCCAATAATCGTGATAATTAATTCATTTGCATATGTTTAACAAACATAGCAAAGATATCAGTGATAAAAACATAGTATGAACACAAGTGTCATTAATATGATCCATAGTGCATAACACATATCTCATAGTGTATATATACTCTTATAATAATATAAAAAATAAGTATTCCTGTGTTGATTACAACATCCGTGGCACCTGAAAGTGAGTGTGATATTAAAATAGCCTTATTATAATATTTAAAAAAAACTTACAACAGATGTACCATTGGTAATTCAATGGAGTTCCATCGTGTCCTTTCGAACAGAGAGCGCATGCCCGGTGCCCAGGAACGCATCAGGGCACCCAATCCTGCACAGCCATAACCAGGAAGTAGGCCACCACCGCGTCCTAGTAACAGGGCAGGCGCTTGCCGATTGAGCGGCGGTATGATGCAAAGACTATTACTAAAAAAAAAGCAAAATAAGAATAGCCTATTAATGGACTACCACTCCGGGGGAACTGATATTAATGAACAAAATAAATACAAATTAATACAGAGAGAACCTTGCATAAGAGGCACACACAGAAAGATAAGTTAGAGACAACAGTATGGGAGCGGAGCTTGATGGGGGGCAAAACCAATGTCACTCATCAGCTACACGTATGTAGAAAATATATTTTGAATGGGCCATAAGTGCTATTACCAAAACCAATGGGTCATACACAAAGGCCTTTTATGGACTCCAGTGGAGGGTCACGTCCCCGGAACCCCCACAAGTGACTAAGCTCTATTCCATATTTATAAAAGTAGCATGTGTTACCTCAATAAGTAGGTTCTCAAAAGTGTTTATTAAACTATCATTCAAAACTAAGAGATTCTAAGTTCCCACAGTGGGTCTTCCACAATGAACAAAATAATGCAATGCTGGGTCCAGTTTTGAGTCACCAAGGCACAGCTGGCGAAATCTTGACAAAAAAATCTAATCTAGGAAAAAGAGAAAAAATATATAAGTAAATATATATATATATATATATATATATATATATATATATATATATATATCTATAATGTATCTACTTCCAATACCTACAGGATGCAGTAATCACAAGGAAACAACCCACAGAGGTGGCTCGGACACATATCAATCAGTCCATAATGTTCCACTTGAACTCCACATTGAGCCCTTTCGCTTTGAGAGTCTGTAACTGGTGAATCCACCATAACTCTTTTCTTTTTAACATCATCTCCCTATATCCTCCCCTACGGGGTGGAGTAACAAAATCTAAGATCCTAAATTTCACATCTCGTTCACTATGCTCAAGTTCTACAAAATGTTTGGGAACTGGTAGGTCTTATATTTTTTTCCTAATGGTATACCGATGTTGATTAATCCTATTTTTCAAGTCCCAGGTTGTTTCACCTACATACAATAACCTACATGGGCATATAAGTGAAATTACATAAGAGCTGTCACATGTTAAAAAGTGACAAATCTTGTATGCGCGCCCTGTTCTTGAATGTGTGAAGCTAAAATACATAAGTCATTACTACAACCACCAGGACGCCCCATTGTTTCGGGACGGGAATCCATTTTTTCCAACGTTGCTATTTTTTTTACAGGGTTTTACGCCATTTTGCTATTAATACTAAATCGTTTGTTAGGGATACCAGTGATTTTCTTGATAAGATCAGAAGTATTCAATTGCCTTCGACATTGTGGCTTCATTTGATGTGGTCAATATGTACACCTCTATTGACCACAACAGGGGCACTTTAGCGGTACAGAGATGTCTACGTATTAGTACATACACTCTGGAATGTAATGAGTTCATTCTTGCACAGCTTGACTTGGTACTGAGAAATAATTATTTCTCGTTTTTAGGGTGGTTCTATCTTCAGCTACGTGGGACCGCCATGGGGTCCAACATGGTGCCCATGTATGCTAATATATATATGAGTGATTTAGAGGAGAGATGTGTCTATGTGTCCCACCACTTCAGCTATTTGCTGGGGTGGTGGAGATACATAGATTACATCTTCCTCATTTGGACGAGCGAGGAGTCATCTTTACATGACTTTCACCGATATCTTAATTCTACAGATCCTGACATTAAATTTACTTTGACTTGTTCCCCTAAACAAATACAGTTTTTGAATACTCTTGTCATGATCAAAGACAACAAACTGATGAATGATCTCTATATGAAGCCGACGGACTGTAATACACTATTGCGTTATGACAGCTGCCATCCCAGATCCACCATTGACTCCCTCCCTTTCAGTCAACTTCTCAGGGTCAAGAGGATTGTACAGGACCCTGAGAGGTTACCTGAAAGGTTTGATTATATGATACAAAAATTTAAAACTAGAGGCTATCCACGACACAAACTGCAACAACATCTTATAAAAACACAGGCTTATGTTGATCATATGGATAAAAAACAGAAAGACTTAGGGAAACGCATCCCGTTTATTATCATATATTCTGAACAAAGCGTTACTGTAAGCAATATAGTTAAAAAACATTGGCACATCCTCAGTAGTAATTTTAAACACATTCCTGAATTCACTACTCCTCCTTTGATCTCCTATAGACGTCCACGGAATCTTAGCGATCAATTGGTAAAATCTGAGGTTTTACCTAAACAACCACAACAGACCTATATTACAACACGGAGGACAGGCTGTTATCCGTGCCTCAGCTGCGTTAATTGTACATACATGTTGAAGGGTGATAGCTTCACACATTCAAGAACAGGGCGCACATACAAGATTCATCACTTTTTAGGGTAAATCAAATTTTTAATTTTTAAATGAAAATGAAAACAATTTGCAAAGAAGCAGGTATACATAAGTATCATAACACAAGGTACAAGTAATCACACAAACTCCACAACTATAGAGTATATCCTGCAGGTTGTGAAAAAATACACAGTTCAAAATCTTAGGAAAACATATAACAAGACAAGACAAGACGAACAGAAACAAAAGGGAACAATGTGTACTAATCAGAGAAAACCAACCGGATATCCGGAAGCTAAAAAATCACAAGATCAAGGCTAACTTGAGGAGGCTAGCAGTAGGAGATCAAGTTGTAGGCAAAAATGAAGGAGAAAGAAAAAAACAAAACAAAACAAAAAAAAAAACAGAGGACGGAGAGGACTTATTCCTAGACGCAAAGGATTCCAGTTGCTGCAGAAGGGAACGCAACTTTTGGGTGGGTTCTTTGGGTAGCCTAGAGCCATGAGAGATGAAAACCTCCCGCAGGACGCATTTCAATGCCTCCCATTTAGAAGTAGTAGGGGTGGTGTCGTTTTTGTGATGTTCCTCGAACTCCAACACAGCCTTCGGTACCTCACTCAGGCAAAGGGGTCATTTAATAGGTTATCATTCAATCGCCACGTGAAACCTCTGGCATTCCTAGAGGACGCCAGACCAAGAGAGCACAGAACGGGGGCGTGATCGGACCATAAAAATATATCCATAGAAAATTTTGGATCCCCCTCTAAGAGAGCATGAGAAACAAATAAATGGTCAATTTTAGTGTAACTATTGTGAGCAGCCGAGTGAAAGCTATAATCCCTCACCCCCGGGTGTAGGATTCTCCAAATATCAACCAACTCCATAGAGGAAAGAAGTCTCCACAGCGCCCCAGGAGAACGAGGACCGAAGTCACCTCCCATAATAATTTGAGAGTCCTCAGCAAAAGCTGCTAAGAGCCGAAGAACTCGCATACCAAAAGCCACAGGGTCCTGGTTGGGAAAATAGAGGTTAGCTACCGTGAATATACGACCAGCAATCTCAACTTTGAGAAAAAGAAATCTGCCTATAGGGTCCGATTGTGACAAGAGGACTGTGGGAGTAACAGTGTGACGAAAACCTACAGACACACCCTTGGACTTCCCCTCGGGGTTTGGACAATGAACCCAAATAGGATACAGCTTATGTTCACATTTAGGAATGTTGTTGGTGCGAAAATGGGTCTCCTGTAGGAGCACAATATCAATTCTTTTCTGGTTCATATAGCGAAAAATCTGCCTACGCTTCTCAGGTTTATTAAGTCCATTGGCATTATAAGAGCATACGGTTTAAGCTGGCCATGATCAGCAAAGAGAAAGCAAAGAGCTTGCACGTAAAGCACAAGGTTTCCTCTAACTAATATTTCAACACATAAAGGAACACACAAAAGGAAGACAAACCAACCATGTAGAGACCACAGAAGACTCACAGACAGCCAAAGAACAGATATCTCAAAAAGCATAACTGCTACTCTAATGAACATTAAATAAGGCTCTATAGCCAACACCAGAGCTACCATCCTCCACCTCTGGTCGCAACGCTGGGGAGAATGGAAGTCCATCACACGGGTGCTCCGATAACCCGCTTATCATGAGATTAAAGCATATAATTAAGATGCCCTATATGTAAGGTCAAATAACGCTCAAACCAAACTAATGAAGCCGATCCTGAGACTACTTTGTAAAGAGCAAGAGAAGTATAAAAGCCCTCTAGCATGTAACAGGGCCTAGGAAGACCCTGGAAAACTTAGGACAGTGAATACTTAAATGACTTATGTAGCTGAGGTCGAGGAAGGTGGACGACCCTTCTGACGAGATGCAGGTGCCTGTACTTTCTGCCACATCTCCCTTCCTGGGACGGCAGGAGCAGCTGGTGGTTTAGGCCAATCTGGCAGAGTCAGTTTAGGTAAGTCCAAAGTATCCAAGAAGGGCGAAAGATCTTCTAGACTCCGGAAGCAGGCTGATTTCCCTTCATGGGACACTCCTAGTTGGAAAGGAAAGCCCCATCTGTATGGGATACCTTTATCCCTGAGGACCTGCAGCAAGGGACGAAGGGCCTTTCTAAGCTGAAGGGTGCATCTGGACAGATCCGCCATGATGGGGACTTGATGGCCGTTCAGTGTCAGTTGATCATGCACTCTAGCTGCCCACATAATAGCCTCCTTATCGGTGAAATAGTGAACACGGCATACTGTGTCTCTCGGTCTGTTAGGGTCCGTTGACTTAGGGCCTAGTGATCTGTCGATACGATCTAGAGGAATTGTGTCTTTGGCCTCTTCACCCACGATAGCTTTAAACAGCTTTTGCACTGCTGGTTCAAGTTCCGCCGGAGAAATGGACTCCGGAATGGCGCGGATCCTGAGATTATTACGGCGGTGCCTATTTTCAATATCATCAAGGTGGGCCTCCAAGGCTGAGCTCTATTCAGAATGATCCCGGAGAGCGAGGGCATGGGACTCAAGGTGAGTAAAGACAGTCTCCTAGGCTTCCTCAACATCAACCACTCTCTGGCCTAAATGTAGCATGGATTCTTTAACGGCCTCCCACTTCTTTCTTTGTGTGGCTTCCAGTCTCTGGATAAGGGTTTCCAACTCACTTTTGGTGGGAATAGCAGGGAGATGTTCCTTTCAGCTCCACAAAGCTTCCTTGTCTTGGCTCTTTGGCGTCCTGGAGGGCGAGTCGGGGCCCGAGGTGATATCTCAAGGAGAATCCTCGGACGGAGTGCGCGGGCTGGTCTGGGAGCTCGGCGCCATCTTGTCTTCGTCTGTCCTGCTGGCAGGCTGGGAACCCGACTGAAAAAATCTCTCAATGCTGGAAGCCTCCAGTTCTCCGGGAGAGACTGACAGTGTGGTCTTGTTCTGCTTCTTACCCTTCACCATTCTGGCCTGGTTTGGAGTCAATAAAGAGGAGTTTATGGCTCTTTTATGATGCAGGCTAACCGGAGCTCAGCAAGCGTGCTGTTCACCGCGCCATAGGCAAGCCACACCCCCAAGATTCGACACTTTTTAACATGTGACAGCTCTTATGTAATTTATTTACTTACATGCCTGTGTTGGTTATGGTATGTAGGTGAAACAACCTGGGACTTGAAAAATAGGATTAATCAACATCGGTATACTATTAGGAAAAAAAACTAAAGACCTACCAGTTCCCAAACATTTTGTAGAACTTGAGCATAGTGAACGAGATCTGAAATTTAGGATCTTAGATTTTGTTCCACCACCCCGCAGTGGAGGAGATAGGGAGATGATGTTAAAAAGAAAAGAGTTATGGCGGATTCACCAGTTACAGACTCTCAAAGTGAAAGGGCTCAATGTGGAGTTCAAGTGGAACATTATGGACTGATGGACTGATTTTTTTTCTCTTTTTCCTAGATTGGATTTTTTTGTCAAGATTTCTCCAGGGTTCCGGGGACGTGACCCTCCACTGGAGTCCATAAAAGGCCTTTGTGTATGACCCATTGGTTTTGGTGATTGCACTTATGACTCATTCCAAATATATTTTCTACATACGTGTAGCTGATGAGTGACATTGGTTTCGCCCCCCATCAAGCTCCGCTCCCATACTGTTGTTTCTAACTTATCTTTCTGTGTGTGCCTCTTATTCAAGGTTCTCTCTGTATTCATTTGTATTTATTTTGTTTATTAATTTCAGTTCCCCCGGAGTGGTAGTCCATTAATAGGCTATTCTTATTTTCCTTTTTTTTAGTAATAGTCTTTACATCATACCGCCACTCAATCGGCGAGCGCCTGCCCTGTTACTAGGACGCGGTGGTAGCCTACTTCCTGGTTATGGCACACTCACTGGCTGTTGGAGCGCACGTGGGCTACGTGCGTTCCACTGGTCACATGTGCTGTGCGGAATTGGGCGCCCTTATGCGTTTCTGGGCTCCGGGCATGCACTCTCTGTTCGAGAGGACGCGATGGGATTCCATTGCATCACCAATGGTACATCTGTTGTAAGTTTGTTTTTTAATATTATAAGAAGGCTGTTTTAATATCACGCTCACTTTCAGGTGCCACGAATGTTGTAATAAACACAGGAATACTTATTTTTTATATTATTATCACCTTTATAAGAGTATATATACACTATGAGATATGTGTTATGCACTATGGATCATATTAATAACACTTGTGTTTATACTATGTTTTTTATCACTGATATTTTTGCTATTTTTGTTAAAAATATGCAAATTAATTAATTATGCACGATTATTGGATATGCCTATATATTGCCACACTTTGTATCTGCTCACTGCTTGACAATGGCTCCATAGAGAGAGCTGAAACGTTGCATGGAATAAAGATCCATCACTTTGCACAAGCCTGGTGTGCTGCCTCATCCTTTGGCATATTAGTGAACAAATACTGCAATGCAACAGTGTTAGATGCAAAAATGTGCTAAAGTCATCTGGTCAAGTAAGTCAAAATGTTTTATTGTTTAACAGCCATTATATAACTGTGTATAATTGAAATACTAAAGGGTCTCTAAAGCCAGAATCCAAACTCAAAAAACAACTAATAAAACATAATGAGGGTCGTTTTTTATACTGAAATTAGGTGTATTTCATGCACAGATGGAGGCGTAATGGTTAGCTGAGCCGCTATCTGCGACTTTGCCCCACTCATGCCAGGTCTAAAATTGTCACCATGGCTTGTGCGGGGATAAGGACAGGTCCAGGTGGCCCCTCTCACTCAACATTTTCTATGCCTGGTTTAGGTGTAGAAAATGGTCTAAATGTAAGACAGCTATGAAGCTGTCTTAGATTTAGAGCTGGCACTGGATGTGATGAAGTTATGGAGACGCTGGCACCACTTCATAACCCCGACAGATGCTCTGCCAGCTATGGGACTTTATTAAGACTAGCATCTAAAATTTCGGTCTTAATAAATGCGACCCAATATCCTTATGTGTCTTTTTTATTTGCTCTTGTTTTATTAGATATCAGAATTGTAGACCATGAAAAATACAATAGAAAAGAAGTGCATTGTTCTCTCAGGATGCAGCCATGTCATCTCTCCCCCCTCCCCCTTTGATAATAGTGCACATAGAGGTGTAGGAGGAAGGGACTGGGTTTAGTCTGGATAATGTTAGTTTACACAGTGAGAGTGGCTTTTTTTAAGAAAACTAATAGTTTCAAAAAGTACAAAGCAGATTTGTAACTGCCAGCCATAGAGCCAATAGTACTAGCTGTAATATACACATACTACCAGCCATTGTCTCAATTGTCCCAGCTCGAGTATAGTACTGTATGTATAGCTAAATTAATAATCTGCCAAGTTACTCAGTGATAATTCCTCCCTTCACCGCATAATTTTGCACATTTGCCTTTCAACCGCTTTGAAAAGCTGGAGAGTATGTGGAGGTATACTCAAAGTTATCCTGAGATTAAATTTATGCATATACTAGCTGAAAGACCCGGCTTCGCCCGGGTATATTTAATCTAATCTGTGACCTCCACAGCAGCTAGAGTGGCCACTGTCTTCAACCCAGAAAGCCAGACCTCACCGACCATTCCCTCAAACGTGAAGTAGTGCCCCCATCCCCATGAAGCCACATGATTAAATTCTGTCATGCGCAAGGCCTTGATGGACACAGGGATGTCCTTTTGAACACCCCACTCTCACACAGCAGCACTGTGCAGTCTGAGCAATGAGCTGCAGGGAGAAAGTCACCCTCCCCCCACCCCTGCAGCGACAGAAGGTGATTTTAACCTTTATTTTTGCAATCCCTGTCAGCTGCAGAGTGAGAGGGGGCATGGCCTGACCGGGTCAGGGGCGTGACCTAGTTGGACCTGGAGGTAGGGCTTTTCAATCCTTCTTTTTAATCACAGGTTGATGCCTTAGTAATTTAGGAGTAAACAGAGTGGGTAGCAGTAGAAGAATACATCTCTTATTACTACTGAACAGTAAATATGTGAAATTTACATTATATGAGGTAATGATTGATGATGAATTAATCTAAAACATAAGTTATATTTATGGTAACCGGAATACCTCTTTAACAGTCTCATCCAAAGCCTCTTTAAAGCAGACCTACAGCAGTGAACTGGCTAGGTTGTCATGGAAGCCTGTTGTGTGTGGAGGCTGCCTGTGAGCTTCTATTGGCTGATAAGGGTCATGTGACCAGGCTCCTATTGGCTAATGCATGTTTTGGGAATATCTCAGGAACGGTACGTCATGGAGAGCTGAAAACTGTTCTAAAACCTTCCCGTACACCTGATGTACATGTGTGCCAAATTTTGTGATTGTAGCTGCAGCAGTGCGGATTCCTTTAGCGGACATACACACATACACACACACACACACACACACATATACACTCAGCTTTATATATTAGATAACATATACAGAAAGTATGTACCAAATGCAGACTCCATTACAGCTCTGAAGTGTTTTTTTCCCAGCTTTCCCAGACTGCTGAATTTCAAATTTTAATACTAAATAGTGCCATAGCTAGACAGATTTACTTTTCAAAATTGTAAGAAAGCTGGGTTAAAACATTTTGGAACCCTAACAAACTGCAGAATACTAAATCTACCACCACAAGTATCCTTTTCCACTAAATCCTAAATAGTGGCCTAGGTCGGCAGATTTTCCTTTTAGTATTACGAGAAAGCTTGGTTACCACCATGTAAAACTGTGATAGACTATAGAATACTAAAAGTACCTCCTCACTCCTTAATAGTGCCACATCTAGGCAGATTTGCTTCTTAGGATCCATGGAATGCTGGGTTACAACCATGTGGAATGGTAATAGACTGCAGAATACTAAGTCTATGAAACTAAATCCACCTCCCCACTCAAATATATACAAATATAAACCATACAATAGTGCCAGAGTCACAGTGGTTCATCAGGTAGTGTTCATTTCCATCATTTGATGGAAATGTGTCTTGCATTATTTAACCCCTTGAAAACATGAGCCATACATTCATGATGCATGCCATATTTTTAAAGATAGCAGACACACAGAGCTAATGTATGTAATTGGCAGTTATGCATATGAAACACACTTAATCCCTCAGATACTGTGGTCAGACCATAATGTGGTCAGAGCATAACATCTGAAGCAACCATGAAATCTGGGGTGGCTTTCCGCAGTGCTCCTCCATCCAGTGATCGGGAAGGGAGGGGGCAATCATTTCTTATGATAGCTTTGGCTCCTCTGAAGGATCCGAGGCTATCAAAGCAGTAGTTCCTATGGATGCCTGCAGGTGGCAGGTCTCCATAGGACCATAGCACAACTCCCTTAGGCTGCAATGGCAATTGACTGAAGTCTATGGGTCAACCGATCTAACAATTTACTGTTAAAGTTGCCTAAGGGAACTTAAAATATGTGTAAAAAAGTTTTAAAAAAGTTTTAAGAATATAAAAAATATAAAAATTCAAATCACCCCTTTTCCATGTTAAAAATAGATAAGCAATAAAAAAATTAAGATAATTTGTACCGCCACACTCTAAAATGCCTGTACTAATAAAATATAAATGTATTTATCTAATATGGTGAATGGCGTAACAGAAAAACAATCAAAATGTATTGTAATTTATTCAGTGCCATTAAGTGTTTTGCAATTGCTCAAAAAACAAAACAACTCTCATTATAAAAATAGATGGCTGCTTTTTCTCTTCTCCTGTATAGGAAGTGCCAAAGTTATATAGAGACATAGGATTCTACATAAGTTTGGCGCTTCTTCCAGCAGGCTTTTGCGATAGGCTTAAACCTACACTAGCTACCTTACTGGTATAAATTTAAGATATTTTCCATGCCAAAAGCTGGCATGGAAAATAATAAATGAGCCATGCCTGCCAGCCTGCCCACTTCCCCACATTACTACTCCTTTTTTTCAGCAGTCTGGAAAAGTGGAGTGAGCTGGGAAAAGTCACATATTTTGTAAAAAAAAAAATTCTATGTGACAAAATTGGTGACTTTAATACACTAAAACACAGTGTATATGACTTAATAAAATCCCCCATTATGTATAAAATGATACTTCTGCTTTTATCCTCTTAAAAAAAGAAAACACAAGAGACATATATCTGTAGATAACAATACATGGTATTTAGTCATTGAGCGCCCGAGCACTAGGTTCTCTTAAAACAGCTAATCATCCGGGGTGCCGGGAGTGGGACTCCGCCAATCTGACATTGTATCAAGTATTCAGTACACTAACTTTAAAAATATTTAACAATAAAAATGTTAAAGCTAGGTTAACTGTAAAAGTTGACTTTTTTTTTTTTTTTTTAGTTTGGTAAACATCTCCTGGCTCCCTAAACATCGATTGCATTTGACATTGCTCACATTGTATCCTATAAGAATCCTGCAGGTATTGCTGTGTCTGTTTAGTGTTTTGGAGGTAGACAAGCACAAATTAAAATGAATAGAAGATCCTTGGCAAGTCTGTATCTCTTCTTACTTTAGAACTCACAGTGTGGCAACCCATGACAGGTCAAAGGAAAGACATTGAACCAAATGATCATAGATGATCCTTTACATAGTTCTGATACTTAGGATATACAGTCAATGTGATAAAAAATATAAAAGAATCTATACAAAATTATTATTATTATTATTATTATTACTACTACATAAATGCTAGCATGCATCGATTTTATATATACCACATGCTGTTTTTACTATAAAGGACAAGATACTTCTAACGTAATTAGTTTACTAGTTAAATAGCACAGGATGATTTTTTTTCTAAAGTGTTCAGGTCAGAATATTGTTTATATCATTTTCTAATTCCCTGTATTTGCTTGTGATGTACAATGCTGAACCTCCCTCATTTTTTACTGTATTTTATTCCCGTGGTGCTCATTTATAATCTCTAAGGCCTTTGCTCTATTCCCTTTGCTAGGTCCATTTGTGTTTTCCATCCTCCTTATCCGCCGCCTTTTGTAATGTGAATTCTCAGCAGTTGGTCTACAAATCAAAGACATCATGTTCAGTATCTGAAATTTTTTTAGGGCTCTAGTGTCAGCACCAGAAATACCTCCTGATGATGGTTGTCACTGGAGGCGAATGAAGCCTTCTCATTCAGAACTGTCTTCAGAAATCAGCCATATCTGATGGCTCCTTTGAATCAAAGGAGAGAGTATGGCAGCATACAGCAAGCATAGTTCTTATGGTGAACTTTGTTGTTGAAAAAAAAAAAAAAGAATAAGAATCCCAGTGGGGACCCTAAATTGCTTTCAGATATTATTAATCTTTTTGTGTGCCTTGGACTTGTTTTTTGGTGAGCCCCTTAAAACTTCTATCAAGTATAAAAGAAATGTATATCTAAAATACAATATGCTACTATATGAAATAGTGTTCTGTAGTGAGTGTTTATGTGAAAGTTTTTGTACCGTGACAGAATTTAATATAGTTTGAAACAGACTGGAAATTTTACAGACCCCTGGTGGAGGGCATACATATTCTGACAGGAATGGAATATTCATACGTGAAAAACATTTCACTTTTTTTAATTTAATGCTTATAACTGTACAGGAAGACCTGAACCTTGTCACAAAATATTCCATGCTGCTTTTAACGTCCTAATATTTCTATATTAGACTAACAAATAGAAATCATAAAATTCTATTTATTTGTAAAATAGACTGCAACACTTTCTTTACTTTCTTAAGAATCCTGGTTGCTGATACTGCCTCAATATACATTGTTTTACAGTAAGGAATGCATATGTACAGAAGGCAGGAAGAATCAATACCTCAATTAATATTATGAGTCGTTATACTGGTGATTTATTGAACGTTACAAGCTCATTTGATTCACAGGTCAAATAATGCAAGATGCTCATCCTGTAAGTCAATTCCATGGGAGTGTGTTCAGTGTCACTGATATATTGTGGCTCAATCATTGGCGTTTAGTAGTTTTGTGTTTTGGTCCACTGTGTCTGCTTAGTTTATTGTGCCAATTATTTTTATATTCTAGTTAAAAAAAAGCAATGTACAGTAGTAACTTATTATGGTTGAAAAAAAGAAATACTGTAAATCCATCCAAGTTCAATTACTGAAGGGGAGGCATTAGGTAAAAAAAAAGGATCCATTATTGATCCAGAGAAAGAAGAAAAATTCCTTCTAATGCCACAAATTGTCCTGTGTCCGTTTTCATCAACTTTAACATTAAAGGATCTATCTTAATTTACACTTAGGGGTGAGAGAAAAGATTTCTTAGAGAGAGACAGAGGCACATCCATGACCAAATATGCAATGAAATCCACATGTAACCCAAGCAGATTTTGCTGAAAATCTATTGCAGATATGCAGCTAAATTTGCGTGAAAACCTCTTGCGAAAAAATGCATAAAATATACTCTATGGTCTAAAATTTCCTGATAGAAACTTTTGATATTAATTTTTCATGTATGAGGTGGTTGCCTCCTTCCTTACTTCTGTAAGGTTTTGATAAATGTGTCAGAGTCACATAAAATGCTATTAATAAACCATTAATACCTCCTAGATGGGACAAACCTTAGATTTCATATATTCACAAACCTTTTAGGTTTTTTTATATATGGATATAAGGAATGGTCAAGATGCTCATTGCTATGCTTAGCTTAACTGATCTGAGTCATTCCTTTCTTTATATTAGTTGCCCAGCCAACAGTGACATGCTCAGGCACATGATTGTGAGTTTCTTCACTGGGTATGTGACTCGACATGTCGCTGTTAGGTGGAGGCGTTTATCTGCCTGTTAGCTGCCTGGTTAAAGTGTTTGATCACATGATTGAGAATGTTATCAACATTTATGTGGCTTGGAAGAAGGAAGAGGGGGTGAGGCGGCAGGAGCTCTGCCTGTCAACAAAGAGAGGGGTTTTTGCCATTATAGAAAGGATTTTACTTTAGTTCATGTATTCTTTTGTGCCAATCTGCTGTTAATTTTTTGCTTCATCTAGTATACAGGATGAGAGTCAGCCTCTTATTCATTACCACATCTATGTAGACATTTTGTGATTGGATAGGCCTCATTTAAAAAAGTATGTAGCGCACTGTGAAAATATCCCCCTCAAGAATCGAAACACAGAAGCACAAAGGTCTATATGCCTTTTTTACATCCATTTTATTAGCTCTCTATGGGGATAGCTTGTTTGCATTTTAGCATTTGTTACTTTGTACTTTCTCCATAAACTGTTTTTCATCTAAATGGCTACCTTTATAACATATACTAACTGCATGTGTATATGGACATTATGATGATATTCTTACGGCAAGTCCATGGATTGATCTGTACTGGAGGTGTTCCACTGTGGTGCACTGTGTTTTCCTTGATCACTCCATTTTTATGCAGTTTAGTATGTATTTATCTGACTAAATAGAGACTATGGCAGTCAGTTATGCAATCTGCTATATCACTTTTATGTCTTAAAAAAGCCACATGAAATGCCCACATTCAAAATTTGGTCAAATTTGGTGAGTCTCACCACTTTTAGAAGTGGGGTGAAACGTAGGTCAGGATTTAAGATAAGAACACTTTTATGATGTGTGATTAAATAGTCACAAAAGTGTTGCATCTGTCTAACATACTTGAACTTGCTTGCTACTGCTTGCACTTGCTACTACTTGCACTTGCTACTACTGCTTGCTATTTCATAATTGTGGAGCAACCTCAAAGCAAAGTCAGACTTAAAACTGACACAAAACAATTGCAAATGCTAAATTAATGCAAATGAAAATTAGGTACTTTAAGTCAAGGAGGCTGGCACCTTCCTCCTCAAAGTTAAGCTTTCCCTGCCTGAACCTCACTTCCTGTATCTTGATTGAGGTTCCCTAGCTCATGGAACATCATTCCTTGGCCTCCTCAGATGTCAAGAAGGCTGTGTTCAGTTGAATTTCCGGCACATGCCCAGTGACTGTGGGTATAGAGCTCCTGGCTTCAAGACTTCACTGCCCATGTTCCGCACATACAAAAGAAGAGCTCTCCCACTGTGTGGCACTTGTGCAGTGAGGCATTGAAGCCATGGGCTGTATGTTATTTATTTAAATATATGCAATGTCATTTTCATATTTATACATATTCATATCTGACATTTTAGTTACATTTTAGCCTTTTCCTATAGGAATGTATGTTCAAAGTAAATTAGATTATATAAAAAAATGCTGAAAATCCAACCATGGTACTTTCTAAATGAACAAATATATCATAGAGATAATATTGCTATTGCTAAGTGACTTTAATTGGGGTGGTTATGATGCATGTAGAAAGAGTAAGATATTATTTTGACCACAAATGAAAAATAATGAGTGTTAATTTAATACAATTCACTAGGCATGTGCTCCTTTACTGGATTATTATAATGTCTCTTTTGCATGCTAAATGAACACGTCAGCTATAAATTTCATACTTTTAAGCCTCACATTTTAGCAAAAGTATACCCAGAAAAAAAAATGCTTCATTACATTAAAATTTACAAATAAACCTACCTATAATCTATCCATCTACAATCTATCTACACACGTGGTCAAAATTGTTGGTACCCATTTGTTATAAAATAATATCTTTAAACGGACAAAAGTAATAATATATAGAAATACAGTGAAAATCAGCTAATGCAAATCAGACATTGCTTTTAAATCGTGATTGCAAAGAATAATTTTGAAAAACAAACTAATGAAACTGGCCTAGACAACAATTTATGATAACTTCCTAAAAAAAAATCGAACATAATGTGACAATAGGGGCATGTTAAACTATATGGGCCATAGGGACCCATAATTAGCATCAAAGGTGTCATCAAACTTGTAATCAGTCAGTCTGCCTATTTAATGGGTGAAAAGTAGCCGCTGTACTGCTTGATATCATGGTATGTACCACACTGAACATGGACCAAAGAAAGCTAAGGAGAAGATTGTCTCAGAAGATTAGAAAGAAAAGTATAGACAAACACATTAAAGGTAAAGTCTATAAGACCTTCTCCAAACAGTTTGATGTTTCTGTTACTACAGTTACACATATTATTCAGAAGTTTAAGGTCTACAGGACTGCAGCCAATCTCCCTGGAAAATTGATGACAAACTGAAAAGATAATACGAACGGTAACCAAAGAGCCCAGAACGACTTCCGAAGAGATTAGAGTGGACTTAATGGAAGACAACTGAGGAGGAAACCACTGTTGAAAGCAAATCATAAAAAAGCGTGTCTGTAATTTTCCAAAATGCATACTGTATTTACAAGCCCATAAAGATTCTGCCAAAATGTCCTTTAGACAGATGAGACAAAACTGGATCTTTTTGGTAAGTCACATCAGCTCTAAGTTCACAGATGCAAACATGATACAAAAAATGAAATTGTACCTTTCAACTAGATGTTTGGAGCTCAATTTGCATTCAAATGTGTCCTTGAAATCCCATGCTGTCCTCTACTAAATGTTTCCATTCGTATTGAATTAAAGTCAGCCAAACCTACGATTGTGGTGGCATTGGTCTACTATCTTCGGCCTGATTGAGATGGCTACATTCTTCATTCATGGCGTCATGACCAACACACACAAAAAAAGAAGTAAATAGTACTGCACACCTATTTTTCTGTACGGTCCAAGGTTTTATGTTGAGAAACTAGGGCAAACACTATTCTGGTCCATATGTTACAAAACACTGGCCTAGAGTCCATTGGAGACAGCTATCTCTGGCTATTGCCTGGTCTGTGTCCTAAACAGACATATAGACCTCATTGCCATATTAAAAATCACCTCTGTGTTGCAGCAATAGCATTGATGATTTTTAATGCAGCCATTTGAATAAAATATTATGTGTAAGACCCAAATCTCCCTCAACATCATCAGATGTAGTCATTATAAATTTTAATGTCTGATCCTTTTATTTTCAGGTTAGATAAACTGTCAACACAGGTGTCTTACAGCAGCTTATCCCATTTAAAACCCATGTAACCACGAGTGTGTCTAGCAAGCATTTGTATGGGAGGCCCAGGAGGAATAGCTGCTGGGATTCACTACAGGTTCAACAGATGTCCATAATGTAATGATAGTAGAAAGACAATGATAACAATTAGAATGGTATCCAAATCCAATCAGAGCCTAAGGCTACTTTCACACTTGCGTTGTTGTTTTCCGGTGTTGAGATCAGGCAGAGGATCTCAATACCGGAAAAAAACTGATCGGTTTTGTCCCCATGCATTCTGAATGGAAAGAGATCCGTTCAGGATGCATCAGGATGTCTTCAGTTCAGGCAGCTTTCAGTTTTGTGACCGGACACAAAACCGCAGCAAGCTGTAATTTTGTGTCCGGTCATAAAAACTGAAAGAAACTGATCAGGTACTGAAACCAATGCAAGTCAATGGTGACGGATCAGTTTTTTTAGGAGACTAAAAAAACGGATCCGTCACGCATTGACTTTCAATGTATTTAGTGCCTGATCAGTTTTCTTCAGTTTTGATTTCACACAACTGCATCCCAACTGAACTGATGCATCCTGATGTGCAAAATCAAAACGGATCAGTTTAATTCAGGTATAGAGATCCTCTGCCGGATCTCAGTACCTGAATTAACAACGCAAGTGTGAAAGTAGCCTAAGAAGTTAGTATAGAAAATACTACTTCAACCACATATATTCTGTGCACATCTTTCAGCAGTGCAGAAGCTAGATTTCTAGGAAACTACAATGGGGGAGATTTATCATGAGAGGAATCAGTTGTATAGAGGTTTGTGTTGTAAATTGAGGCAAGTCAATCAAATGCTGCACATTGTTTTATAAATTTAGTATTTCTTTAGAGAGGACCTGTCACCTTGAAATGCAGTGCAATCTGCAGGCAGCATATTATAGAGCAGGAAGAGATGAGTAGATAGATATATAGTCTTGTGGGAATAGATTTCAGTAAAACTTGTCATTTATACATGGAAATCTCTACTGTTTCTGACTTCATTGTTCACAGTGGAGGTGTTATCAGTGACTGACAGCTATCTATCCATACACACCTACATAGAGAATGCTATCATTCACTGATAACACCTCCCCTGTGTACAGCTATCAGTTACTGACAGCTATCTGTATATACACACTTACATAGAGAATGCTATCAATCAATGAGAACACCTCCCCTGTGTAAAGCTATCGGTGACTGAGAGCCATCTCTGTATATACACTTATACAGAGAATGTTATCAATCACTGATAACACCTCCCTGTGTACAGTTATCAGTGACTGACAGCTATCTATGTATACACACTTACAATGTTTAAATTACAGGTTTTACTCTATATTTTCCAACAAAAAATATATATCCATCTGCTCAGCTCCCCCTACTCTATAACATGTTGTCTGCAGATTTCACGGCATTTTTTGGGAATAGGTCATTTTTAAGTACAACACTTCTGTCTTCAGATGTCAATCCATTTTCTATGACAGGCTTGACTGGAGTAAGATTGTGCCAATTTTTATGGTTTTTTAAACATTGCTGTTTTTGATCAGCTCAACAGGCTATCCAAACCCACTTTACACCATCCCCTTTTGAGATCTGGAGTAAGTGGTGTAAAAATGCAAAATGTATCTGTCACAGTTCTATTTTGTGACATTTTGAAACCAAATCTGCTGTAGTGCAGGGCTTCATAACCCCCCCCCCCCCAATGAGTGGTCTGGATAAAAAAGTAAGGCTTATAATACTTTATGCACTTTGTCCCTTAGGTGAAATAGTATATTAAGATAATATGTAAAATGTGTTTGTGTGTGTTTCTCCCTGCACTATTCCAGTGTTAAGTCTAGCATTTTATCTAGCATATATGTTGGTGTGCCCCGACTGCTTAGGCTTATCCTCAAATGTATCTTCTTTTTATCAATATGGCACCTAACTTTATTTGTTCTGACCCAATCGCATATCACATACTTCTGTGTGACCCTGAATTTTCTTGTCAACTGTTTTCGACATTGCTTAGTGTCAATGTCCTTTTCTTTCTGCATATTTTCTTAGTACAGTATTGGAAAACAGTCAAAATGTGATACCCTTGTCTATTTTCCTTGCGAGAAGAAGCTCACAATAGATGCAATTGTAAATTGTAATATTGTTTGTGGACTGAAGCCTTTGTAAAGCAAGAGCTATTATACTGCTAAGCCTCGGCGCTCTTTTCTAAAGGCAGATGTTTCAAATGAAGGAAAAGCATGTGTGCAATACAGAATGAAACCAGATCGGACAATGGCAGAATAACTACAACTTCTTCTTCCTTAAACCTGGTTATTGAGAAGTAAATAAACTCTTTAAATGTTTTGCAGGATGCCCTAAGATAAGGATGAAGGTCAAAAGAAAAAAATCACAGTTAAAATACAATAACTATAGAGCAGACAACACATTTTACTAACCTACAATATAACAAAAGGAGAATGATTTGCAGACAGGATAACCTTTTTATTTTTATCTTGGTGCTTGTTTAGTCTTAACCCCTTCAACCCCAGGCCTGTTTTCACCTTCCTGCCCAGGCCATTTTTTGCAAATCTGACATGTGCCACTATATGTGGTAATAATTTTTGAACGGTTTTACTTATCCAGGCCATTCTGAGATTGTTTTCTCGTCACATATTGTGCTTCACAACAGTAGTAACTTTGTAGCAAAATATTTCATTTTTATTTATAAAAGAATGCCAAATTTAGCAAAACTTTGGAAAAATTTGCAAATTTGCAAATTTCAATTTCTCTACTTTCAAAATACATAGTAATACCTCCAAAAATAGTTATTAATTTACATTCCCCATATGACTACTTTGTGTTGGCATCATTTTATAAATGTCATTTTACTTTTTTAGGACGTTAGAAAGCTTAGAAGTTTAGAAACAATTTTTCAAATTTTCAACAAAATTTCCAAAACAATTTCTTTAAGCACCAATTGAGATATAAAGTGATTTTGAGGGGCTTACATAATGGAAATCACCCATAAATGACCCCATTTTAGCAACTACACCCTCAAATTATAAAAAATGATGTTACAAACTTTATTAACCCTTGAGGTGTTCCACAAGAATTAAAGGAAAATGGAGGTGAAATTGAAAAATTTCACTTTTTTGGTAGATTATTCATGTTAATAATTTTTTTCTTGCAACACAGCAAGGGTTAACAGTAGAGTTGAGCGAACGTGCTCGTAACAAGCACTGTACTGCTCGGATTCTCTGCGCTTGCATGGCCGCAGCCATCCGGATCCATCCTCCTCACCCGACTGCAAGTCAGTGGGGACGGATCCGTTTGGTATGACACACTCAGGTGTCAAGTCATTTTTAGACTGTGATGTCAAAACCCTAAAAACCTTGGTGGAATTCAATTTTTTTAAATTTTTTTTTATTTTGCCACACAAACTATTTTTTCATGTTTTCCAATACAAGACATGGTAAATTAAATGGTGGAATTAAAAAAGTCTCCAGAGGATTTAAGGCTTTTTTACTGTAAGAAATTTAAATTTGTGGAATAGTCTACCTCAGGACGCTGTCATGGCAGGAACCGTGGCTAGTTTTAAAAAAGGGTTTAGATGAATTCTTAAAATGAAATGAAATTAATTTTTATGAAAATGTGTAGAAATCTGAGTCCTTCTCCCCTTTTTCTAAAATTCCCACGTTGCCCTATCAATTGGTTGAACTTGTGTGACTTATGCCTTTTTTTAACCGTATTAACTATGTACAGTAACTATGTTGTGGTTACAAAAAGGATCAGACATGTTAAATTCTTACAATCACCAAGGGTGTCTGGATGTAGCTTCCTTCCTTCTTGGAAGACGGGTATGTTGGGCCAAAATGAGTGTGTATTTACATGGGGAGTTTGTTAGGAATAACTGTTGGCCAAACAAGCATTCAGTCGATGGCTACTGAAAGTATATGGCCAGCTTTAGGTTAGGCGATTTATTGTGATAAGTTGATGAGCTAAATGTAATTGCTATGATTGAAATATAGGCAGTTTGCCAAAAGGCAAGTGGAAAGGTCAGTATTAAATGAAAAAAATGTGGTCAACTTGGACAGTTGTTGGAAAGAGTGAAAAAAGTTCTGACATTGTAAAAACAATCAGGTACAATTCCTTGGAAGGGGTTGTGAAGTAGCATAATATTAATGACTTAGGGCTCATGCACACAAAAGTATTTTCTTTCCATGTCCATTCTGATTTTTTTGCGGAGCCATTCATTTCAATGGGTCCGCAAAAAAAACAAAGGTACTTTGTGTGCATACCGTTTCCGTAAGTCCGTATTTCCGTCCCGCAACAAATAGAACATGTCATATTATTGTCTGCATTACAGACAAGGATAGGACTGTTCTATTAGGGACCAACTGTTCCGTTCCGCAAAATATGGAATGCACACGGACGTCATCCGTATTTTTTGCGGATCCGTTTTTTGCGTACAGCAAAATACATACGGTCATGTGCATGAGGCTTTATCCTCAGGATAGGTCATCAATATTAAATGTCAGATATCAGGTGGTTTGACTCCTGGCACCCCTGCCAATCAGCTGTTTGAAGAGGAAGCAGCGCAACTACAAGGGCAGCACCATCTTTATTGTTTTCCTGTATACTGTTTCCTTTGTGGCATAAGTGCAGTGTAATTCCAACTGCTTGTCCCAATTTTGGTGTAAAACTTTGCATATTAGATCATGTGCCCTGTTTCCGTGAAACCATTCCCTCCTTCTGCATGTCCATAAAGGTGGAGAAACTCTAGTTGCACCAAATTGCAAAAAAATGTTGCCACAACTTTTTAGACTGATTTTTTAGAGCAGACACATTAGAAAATCTGGGCCTGCATTTGTAGACTTTTTTAGCTATTACTATGCTTCGCTAGAAAAATGGCACAAAAATGTATGTGCTGCATGAATCCAGCTTTAAATCTGTTGATACAATTAGGTTGGTGGGCATAGGGATGACTTATAAATTGGACTACTGCAAATAACAAGTGGTTATAGTAAATCATTAGCAAACTTTATTTTATTCTGTTGTTTTTTCAATTTATACTATGCAAAATGCTATGAAAATATTTGTTCTAAATTACATAGTACTCATAAAATCCACAGCAGCCTTGATTAGTTTAATTCTGTACTTTTTAATGGAATTTTAAGTTTGAATGATTTCAGCTCTGATTGTTTTCACTATAAAATGCATAATTTATAAACAGCTTGTTATTTTCATCAAATCTCATTTATCAAATTAAGCAATACATTTTAGAACACCTTTCAAAGCTAAGATTGCATTATACTCCTGAACCATTAAAAGGCATATGCACATGATATGAAGTTATCATTTAACGTGTGTCTCGAAGGAACACTCAGACTCAGGTTTATGTACCAGCAATTGAGGGTTAAATGTTTCTACTTGGGATAAGATGAACATTAAAGAAAAGTGCTTTTCAAATAGTTGAATGAGAAAGAATATAAAAAAGTACTTGTAATAGGAAGAAATACAAATATGAACAGTATAGTATATTGTTATGCAGTTTATAAAAATAAATGTTGTGTAACGAAAGGAAATGTGACACCTCTACATTGTATCAATAGTCCAGTCATTCCACATTGAATGTTCAGTGTTTAATTAGCACATTAACATAGTCAACAGCAGAAAACAATATTTGTAAAGTCAACCTTCAATCAGAAAGATGTCTGTACATGATATAACATGGAAGCTTACAAAGCTCACATTCCAATGACTGTCAAAAAGAGTCTCCCTGTATCATAAACCCAGCAGTTACAATAAGTTTGCACACTTAGGCATAGACCATATTTTCCATGAATATAGTATTTATACATCAAAGTATGTTCATGCTATCACATGAAGTCTTATGAACATGGCTAATAACAATGCTTTTATGTTGAGTATTTCTATATACAGTATAGTAACTAATGTGAACATGGTGTAAGCAAGTCTCCAGGCAAATGGGAAAAATCTAATCTGCAAAATAGTCTAATCTCCAAACTGCAACAATTTTAGACTAATTTCACACCATATTGAGTGTCTGAGTTTGAAACAGCCCTGCTGTAGACCTATAGAATTGCATAAATCTGTCATCAGCTGTTAGGAAAAAAAAAACAGTATACAGTTTTTCTTATGCATGTGATTATGAGTCAACAGATCCTAGCCCAATCCGTATTTTTCACTCTAAAAGATACAGTTTTTTCCACCCAAAGTGAGGGAAAATATCACTGTGTCTTTTGGGGTGAATACTAATGACCACTTCCACTATGGAAGTACTCATTAGTATAGTAGCAATGGGGAGCAATAAATGCAGTGCTCCTTGCACTGGCTCTGTACTCATTGCTTTCTGGTCTTCGCTTACCGGTGGCACACATTATGCTGTGACCTACACACAACGTGAGGACGTCCGCATGTTCTGTGACTTAAACTACTCAATATCGGGTCCCAGCACAGCATGGCAAGAAGAGTAGTGAATCTTAGGACACGAAGTGGCTGAAGCAGGAGAGGTGATTAGATTTTTTTGTCTGATCTGAGGTCAGTTTAACATGGGAGACTGATCTGAGGTCTAATTTGGAGTCTTTTTAAGATTGAGGGTCTGATCTGAGGTCTGATTGGGGGTCTTATAAATATTGTTGGTCTGATCTAAAGTCTGATTAACATTGGGGTCTGATTGGGGATCTGAGTTGAGGTCTGATTAATATTGGGGGTTTGATTGGGGGTCTTATCTGAGGTCTGATCATTTTTTTTCCTTAGTTTCCTTCTGTAAAACATAGGTGTGTCTTATGGACAGGTGCATCTAACAGGGCGAAAAATACTGTATTTGCCAAAAATACCCATTCGATTTTATGGACACCTTGGCATATATAGAATATACAGATGCAGCCAATCATTTGTCACAAGACAATCAAGATAACACTGTGCCATGTGTTATCAGAGTCAAGTTTAGCTCGACTAAATCTGTACATCAGTATACCCTGTCTGGTAGCTCAAAGCTTCCCACTAGAGATGAGCATATTGGATGCTTAATATTGTTGTTTTGTTTTAATTGGCATTATGAATACAATCCTATCTGCTTCCTTATTCTACTACCATTATTTCTACAGCTAAATTGTAATGCCTGTAGGCAGGGACAGACACGGACAGTGAGTCCTGACCTAAAACCCAATCCATTTTCCCTACCTACTTGCAGTACAAGCCCTAGGTAGCGAGACTGCAACTGGTTGACAGTCCCTATTCTACAGGGTGACTAATAAAAAAGTAGCACAAAAACTATCACTTGCAATTGTGTATGGCCGAGGAAGAGAGTTAAATAGAACACTTAGTCCCAGGATCAGAACCTGATATAGGTCATAACTTGGAGCTCTACTAGTCAGAACACTAGCACACAGGAATAAAGCAGCTGAGCAATTGACCCACTGCTAGTCTCCTCCAGCACAGGCAAGCTGTGGGGAGAAATGGAGCATAACATCCTGTTGCTAAGGATGCTGTTTTGTCACCAGGGGGTGTGACTTAGCAGGGTGTCTCTCCCGGCATGGTTGCGCCAAAGCAGGAGATCTCACAGCTGGAGCCCGGACAGTTAATGTTGTGACATTCATGCACACGTTCTGCTCTTTCCTCACCATTACATAAGAAGACTTCAGTATTTTAAATGACACACAGTAGGTGGAAGACCCTGTCAGTGTTTCCTCTAAATAGAGATGAGCGAATCTATTCGTCGATTTGTTGATTCGTATCGAATCTTGGAAATTTTCAGCTGCGAAGCGAATCCGAATATTAGGTGATTCGCTTCGGCTTAGTACGCATTCGCTACATAGTTGCCCTATAAATTATACGCTATTGCGTACAAATTAAATTCATTTGAAAACTTTTACTATTAGTTTGTTTGTCGTGCACAAAGGCCCGGGTAGAAAGCGGTAACCTGACCTAGTGGGCAGGGCTTGCTCTGATTGGCTTAGGCTCGGTAAGCCAGTGACACATCACTTCTGCTGCGACTGCTGAGACGGGCAGAAGCACTGTGTGTGAAGTTCTGAGACTCTGAGACCTGTTTTGTGAAAATTGGGGTGTAATTGCTCTGGGAATCCATATTACACATATCAGGGATACTGCAGGGCAAGTGCAGGGCCAGTTCAGGGCTAGTAATTAATCAGGCAGGGAGAGAGAGACAGGGAGAGATAGGGAGAGACAGGGAGATACAGGGACAAAGACCAGCTGCAGGGCCACAGAGTGAATTGAAAAATGTCTAGAATAGATAAGCAAAAGGGGTCCAGTTCAAGCCAGACCTCGAGCTCTAAAAAAAAAGGAGAAGGTGGCACAGGGCAGAAGTGCCAAAGGACCTGTAGCCGGAGCATCTACTAGTAGTATTTGCAATACTTGGCTGTTTTTCCACCAGGCTAACCCACCAAGGCGCAAAAGTGTGGTGGAGGAGAAAGTGGATGAGGTAGTGGAATGGATGGCATGCTCATCTCAGTTTCAGCCGGATGATCTGCTGTCATCTGCTGATACCGTATCCATATGAAGCCAGGGGTCAGACTCAGAGCATTCCTCCTGCTCCACCATTCCTCTCCAGCAAAGCCCGTAATTTTCGTACGCAATTTGTACGCTTATGCATTCAAAGAGGTTGCGTACCTTTTTACCTGAATGTTCGTTATTATTGTGCAAATGTTCGCAAAAAGCCATAAAATTACTTATATTTTGTATGCAAATTCAACTAATCTATTTGTTGAAAATACGAATCTTAGGAAAAGTTCGTCGAATGTTCGTTGAAAATTTTTTTGCATGATTCGCTTATCTCTACCTCTAAACCATTGCAGCTAGTGAACAGAATAGTTAGAGACTAGAGATGAGCGAGCACTAAAATGCTCGGATGCTCGTTATTCGAGTCGAATTTTTCCCGATGCTCGGGTGCTCGTTTTGAATAACGAACCCATTGAAGTCAATGGGAGACTCGAGCATTTTTTGCAGGGGACCGGAGCTCTGCATAGGGAAGGTTGCGTGAAAACCTGGAAACCTCAGAAAATGATGTAAACGCCATGGAAATGGACAGGAAACAGCAGGGGCAGCATGCATGGATGTCTCTGAGGCTGCCTAATCGTACCATTATGCCAAATTCTGGGCAACAGCCTGGTGGTGACCCTCAAGACAATTGTGCTGACCCAGACCAAAATGGGCAAGGCACATGCCCGTCACATGTTTGTAAAGCACCCAACTAGGTGTAACGAAGGTCCATCACCGCCTGCGGGTGACACCACTGCCCATGCTGGCACTGCTGTCCTATCCTCCGCCCCACGACGCAGGCATAAGCCTGACACAGTGTGGTGACAGCTTGGTGACCAAGTTAGATTGAGGTAGCAGGTGAACAACCCAAAAATTTACCCTGACACAGCATGGCGGTGAACCCAGAGTTTCCAAGTGAGACTGAGGTAGCAGGTGAAGCACTTAAAATTTTA
The DNA here is from genome assembly GCA_900303285.1 of Rhinella marina. Classification (NCBI taxonomy): domain Eukaryota; kingdom Metazoa; phylum Chordata; class Amphibia; order Anura; family Bufonidae; genus Rhinella; species Rhinella marina. The sequence goes on from ONZH01001580.1 coordinate 61,802, forward strand.
CCCTGACACGGAATGGTGGTGAAGTCAGACGCCGCCTGCATGAGATTAGGGATAGAGCTGCTGTCTGTCAGGGAGAGTGTTAGGGCCTCAATTTAGATTTTGGTTAGGCAGGAATCACCCACAAAGAACCCAACAGCCCTTCAAAGGGCTACAAGCACCATTTTTTTGGTCTCCTCCTGGCTGCTGGCTGGGACTTGTAGTGCAGCTACCGCCATCTTGGCTGCACACTGTTAGGGCGTGAAATTAGAATGTGGTTAGGCAGGAATCATCCACAAAGAACCCAACGGTCCTTCTAAGGGCCACAACAAACTTTTTTTTTGGCCTCCTCTCGGCTGATGGCTGGGACTTGTAGTGCAGCTATCGCCACCTTGGCTGCACGCTGTGCACAGCGACTGGTGGCAGAAGGGAAAGCACGTGGTCCACACAGACCCAAAAGAAATTGCCCAAATTCCTCTCAGTACTCATTTTTGATGCTGCTGTACCTTGGCTTGCTGAGAGCTGTAGTGCAGCCTAGGGAATACGTTTTTTCTCTCAGTTATATATATATATATATATATATATATATATATATATTACAGTCCAGTGAACAATTATGTCGCGTGCTGTACAGTAGCGTCAGTCTAGGGTATACGTTTTTTCTCTCAGTTATATATCCTACAATGCAGTACATAATTCTGTCATGTGCTGCACACTAGCCGGAGTCTAGAAAATATACATTTTTTTCTCTCATTCGTATATCCTACAGTGCAGTGCAACATTCTGTCGTGTGCTGCACACTAGCCAGAGTCTTGAAAATATACATTTTTTCTCTCATTCATATATCCTACAGTGCAGTGAAAAATTGTGTGGTGTGCGCTACACTAGCGGCAGTCTAGAGAATAAGTTTTTTCATTTAATACAGTCTAGTGAAAAATTTTGTGGTGTGTGGTACACTATCCGCAGTCTAGAGAATACGTTTTTGGCCTCAGATATTAATTCGACAGTTTAGTGATTACACAAAATGTTGAACCCAAGGGCTAAGGGTCGAGGACATGGGTGTCCAAGTGATGTAGGGGGACAGAGGCCGTGGTCCTGGGCAGGGTGACACAGTACCTACTGATGAGGGAGCAGTTGAACGCCGCAGAGTTTCGCTCCCTAGCTTCATCTTGCAACTTACAAGGTCACGTGGTACACCACTATTGAAACCACAACAGTGCAAACAGGTGATGACGTGGATAGCGGATAATGCGTCCAGTAATTTATCCACCACCCAGTCTTCCACACAGTCCACCCACTTTAGCCAAGGGAGTAGACCTTTGGCTCCTCCAGCTCAACCTCCTCCCCCCCCATGGAAAATATGGATTCAGATCCGGCATACTCACAGGACGTCTTTTCAGGACCCTACCCAGAGACACAAACCACTGCTCAACAGCAACCTGAGCAGTTACTCTTTCCTGATGCCCAAAATTTCTGTGTCCCGATGCCCAAAATTTAGAACTTTCGCAGTCTGTGGGTGATGAGAGTGTGGACTTAGTGCAAGTAGTGCGTCAAGAAGTGTCAGATGATGATGAGACACGGTTGTCAGACATTGACGTTGTTGTCAGGGCAGTAAGTCCCAGGGGGCAGCAGAGTCAGGAATCGGAAGAAGAGCAGGTGGATGATGAGGTGACTGACCCGAGCTGGGTTGGTAAGCCTAGTCAAGACAGTGCTTCTGAGGGGGAGGCAAGTGCAGCACCAGAACAGGTTGGAAGAGGCAGTGGGGTGGCCAGAGGGAGAAGCAGGGCCAGAGCAAGTAGATCAGCAACTGTTTCACATAGTGGAGCTCCCGTGCCAAGGCCTAGATGTTCGCAAGTCTGGAGGTTCTTTAAAGAAAGTGAGGATGACCGACGGACTGTGGTGTGCAACCTGTGCCACACCAGGATCAGCAGGGGAGCCACCACTACCAGCCTAACCACTACCAGCATGCGGAGGCATATGAGTGCTAAACACACGACTCAATGGAACCAAGGCCGTTCACCTCCTGCGGATCACACCACTGCTCCTTCCCCTGTATCACATGATGGCTCGGCAAGTCAACCCCCGCCCAGGAACCCGGCACGAGCGCCTCCCGCCCTACAACCACCCCTTCACCTCCACGATCCTCCACACCCTACACCAATGTGTCCCAGCGCAGCCTTCAGCTATCTTTGCATCAGACATTGGAGCGCAAACGCAAATACAATTCCACCCACCCACATGCACAATCCCTAAATGTCCACATTTTCAAACTGCTCAGCCTGGAGATGCTGCGATATAGACTGGTAGAGACTGAGGCTTTCCGCAACCTGATGGCGGTGGCTGCCTCTCGGTACTTGGTCCCCCACTATTTTTCCCGATGTACCGTCCCAGCCCAAGACCAGCACGTGTCATAGAACATCATCCATGCCCTGACCAACGCGGTTACTGAGAAGGTCCACCTAACCACGGACACGTGGACAAGTGCTGCCAGGCAGGGACACTATATCTCACTGACGGCACATTGGGTTAACTTGGTGGAGGCTTGGACCGAGTCTGACCCTGGGGCCGCTCATGTACTGTCCACACCGAGGATTGCGGGGCCTACCTCGGTCACAATTTCTCAGACTTATTATGCCTCTTCCTCCAACCCCTCCTCCTCCTCCTCCTACTCTCAAATACAATCTGTGAGCACGGCGCCTTCAGTCGGTAGCTCTAGGCGCAGCAGCACTGCTGTGGGTAAGCGCCAACAAGCGGCACTGAAACTGCTGAGCTTAGGTGACAAGAGCCACACCGCTCAAGAGCTGTTACAGGGCATCACAGCGCAGACCGATCTTTGGCTGCTGCCGCTGAATCTCAAACCAGGCATGGTTGTGTGTGATAACGGGCATAACCTGGTGGCGGCTTTGCAACTTGGCAGGCTCACACATGTGCCATTATACACCAATACTATTTACTGCATATAAAACCTGCCTGGCCCACGTGTTCAATCTTGTTGTTCAGCGGTTCCTCAAGAACTTCCCCAATTTGTCTGATTTGCTCACTAAGGTGCGATGCATCTGGGCACATTTCCGCAAGTCAACCACAGATGCTGCCACTCTCTGGGGCAGTGCAACGGCGCTTACAACTGACTGCTCACCGACTGTTGTGCGACATGCCCACACAATGGAATTCCACATTACACATGTTAGCCAGGGTTTACCAGCAGCGCAGAGCAATTGTAGACTGCCAGATCACAACTTCCACAAGAACTGGTAGTCAGGTTTGTCAGCTTCTTCAAGTGGACGTGGATGTCTGATATCTGTCAGGTGTTAAGGAACTTTGAGGAGTCAACACAGCGGCGATGCCGCCATTATCATCGTCACCATCCCGCTGCTTTGTCTGCTGAAAAAGTCACTGCTCAGCATGAAGTCAGAGGCTTTGCGCTTGTCACAGGAGATGGGGGAAGAAGTTACGTTGCTTGATAGCCAGACCACCCTCAGGTCTGTTTCTCAGCGCAAATTCGAGGAGGAGGAGAATGAGGAGGAAGAGGAGGAAGAAAAGGAGACTGTTGGCGAGACTGAAGAGGGTACCTATGCTCATTCCTTCTTATCTGTTGAGCGTGTATGGGCTAAAGAGGAGGAGTTGGAGGAGGAGGAGGAAATGGAGAGTCAGTCTATTGAGGAGATTATTGCGTGTTGGGACTCGGGCACACATGGCTGACTTTGCGTGACCTTCGCGTTAGAAGCATTTTTGACAACACCGATTACTGGGTGTTCACCCTCCTGGACCCCCGGTACAAGCAGAACTTTTCCACTCTCATTCCTGTAGAGGAAAGGAGTATGAGAATGAATCAATATCAACAGTCCCTAGTGCACAAGCTAAAACTATCCTTCCCATCTGACACCGCTAGTGGCAGAGGACGTAGTTCTGTGGGCCAATTAGCAAGGGAGAGGAGGGGAGCAGGAAGCTTGTCAAGCCCTGGCAGGGGAACACTCTCCAAGGCCTTTGCAAGTTTTATGGCACCCCATCAAGACTATGTCACCCATCCCCCAGTAGGTGGGAGCTGTTCAGAAAGATGGTGAGGGAGTACCTAGGTGACCTGACCATACCAACATCCTGCGTGATCACTCTGCTCCATACAACTACTGGGTTGAAAAGCTGGACACATTGCCCGAACTGGCGCTGTACGCCTTGGAGGTGCTGGCCTGCCCTGCCGCTAGCGTGTTGTCAGAGCGGGTCTTCAGTGCAGCTGGTGGCATCATCACTGATAAGCGTACACGCCTGTCAACTGACATCGCTGACAGGCTGACGATTATTGAAATGAATAAAGCCTGGATTTCACTGGAATGCAAATCTCCACCGGGGGAAAGCAGCTCAACATGAAGATTCTTTATGTATCCTCTCCTCTCCTCCTCCTCCTCCTGTTTGAACACAAACGCTGAGCCAACAGGCAATGTTTCTGAGGGCCAACTGGCGCTCTTTACAAACAATGTTTACGGAGGGCCACCTACAGGCCCTCTCTCCAATACATTTTTTAGGAGCGTCAACTACAGACACTCAAAACAATTTTTCAGGAGGGTCAACTACAGACACTCCTAAACAATTTTTGGGAGGCTCAACTACAGCAATTTGACTGCAATGTCAGTCTGACCAAGGCATTGGTGGTGTCACCGCCATGCTGTGTCAGTGTAAAATTTTATGTGCTTCACCTGCTACCTGAGTGTAACTTGGTCAATCTGAGTTCACCGCCATGCTGTGTCAGTGTAAAATTTTATGTGCTTCACCTGCTACCTCAACTAACTTGGTCACTTGTTGGTGTCAACACTAGAGTGCAGCTACTATACCGCACACGACAGAATTGTTCACTGCACTGTAGTATATATAACTGAGAAAAAACGTAGTCTTTAAATGGTGGCTATTGTACCGCAAAACACTCCATTTTTCACTGGACTGTAGTACATATCACTGAGAAAAAACGTAGTCTTTAAATGGCGGCTATTTTACCGCAAAGCACTCCATTTTTCACTGGACTGTAATACATATAACTGAGAGAAAATACGTATTTTATAGACTGACGCTGCTGTGCAGCACACTAGAGAATTGTGCACTGGATTGTAGTACATATAACTAAGAGAAAAAACGTATTCCCTAGACTGAAGCTACTGTACAGTACACTACATAATTGTTCACTGGACTGGAGTACATATACATAGTAACATAGTAACATAGTTTGTAAGGCCGAAAAAAGACATCTGTCCATCCAGTTCGGCCTGTTTTCCTACAAGTTGATCCAGAGGAAGGCAAAAAACCCCTGTGAGGTAGAAGCCAATTTTCCTCACTTTAGGGGAAAAAATTCCTTCCCGACTTCAATCAGGCAATCAGAATAACTCCCTGGATCAACGACCCCTCTCTAGTAATTATAACCTGTAATATTATTACCCTCCAGAAAAACATCCAGGCCCTTCTTGAACTCTTTTAGTGAACTTACCATCACCACCTCTCAGGCAGAGAGTTCCA